>JAFMSR010001432.1:0-28018 GCA_022818135.1 Saxidomus purpurata | reverse complement strand
GGGAGTATTTGAAACCCTTGCAGACCATAAAAAATAAATACCCTGATGTGCATTTTGTGTATGTAACGATCTACAATTGGACATTCAGCTGTATTGTGAATTTTAAATGTACCTCTGCTGCTTTCCAAGAACATTGACTTTCCTCTATCAAGTAAAATAGCTGAGTTCCTGTAAAAGAAAAAGATAGCAAACTACATACATTTTCCTGCCATTTTATAAAAATATGTAACAGAGTATGTGACTACCTAGCAAGTAGAAACAATTTTGGCAAAAACTATGCAAGTTGGAATTCAAAGCAGATCACACAGATCATAAATTCCTTTTCATTTGTTATACTTAAATGAAGAAACAAAAAGGACATTATACATGTAGTATTACATTCAGCTCTGTCAACAGTATCTTGTCCTTCAGCACATAAGCAAACAAATGGCATTTCCTTGGTGTCTGAACCAATTTTGGCCAACTTGTTGAGGCTGATGCACATATTGCACCCATTGTGTAGTTGTTTTAGCATCTGGTCTGCATGGTGGGCTGCCTAAAGCAAAGGAAAAAATCTATAAAGATAATGTCACAATTAAAGTATACTTAGTGACTGTGAACTCAATTTGATATTAGTTCATTAAGCTGGGAGCACAGGAACAATCAATACCAGTTCATAAACCAGAATTTATGGCAAGTTTTTGTACTAGACATGTGTGCGAGCATTCATTTTTACTTT
This sequence comes from Saxidomus purpurata, assembly GCA_022818135.1. Classification (NCBI taxonomy): domain Eukaryota; kingdom Metazoa; phylum Mollusca; class Bivalvia; order Venerida; family Veneridae; genus Saxidomus; species Saxidomus purpurata. Next base: position 27,300 of record JAFMSR010001432.1, on the reverse strand, counting down.
AAAGTTTGATTCTTATTAACTAATTCCTCTACAAACAGTGTCAAGCATCTTTGGTGCAGGTAGGTCATATGCAATATGTTTTACTAGAATCTACAACTTTAGAACAAGCAGTTTATGTACATGGTGTTTACTGCAGCCTTTTCCAGATTTAGTAACAAAGTAGTTGAGCATCCTCAAATGCACCTCTTTAGCTTTGAACAAAAGCATCATCATCATCAACATCATCACTCTGCATCAGCAGCAGTATAGTTGTAATTATATGTAATAGAATATTACATGATAGTGTTATTATCATTATGATATTTCCATGGATAAAGTGAATAGCTAGTCCAACAGTGGGGCTGTTGAAATTCCTTATCGACCGGGCATCCACTCAGCCAGGTTGTAAAGTCCTCGGCAGGATAAGAAAATGTTTTTGAAATCATTCTTCCTGGCTTATTTCCAAGTCTAGAATAAATTATATGTACAGTATATTTGAATTTATGTGATCAATATAACTTGGTTGCTGTTTCATGATTCCTCCCGGTGTCAGTTTTACTTCCGGGTCTAATTATATCGAAAAAGTGATCTTATTCTCTAATAACAAGTGAGAAAATAAATACTTACGTAACTGAAGGGTGATACAAACACATCCAGCGTCAACGTCAACAACATAAATGCGTATCTAACCTTTCAAACCGCTTTATAAAATAAAACTTTTTTAGCACTTTGAGTTTGACCTTCGCGGAAATACCGTTTATAACGTCATCGGCACTCCTGAATTAACCAATAAATTGTGATATTTGAAACATAATAGGTTGTACACCACGAAATGAGACTCATTGGTGATTACCGCATGTAAACAGTGAAATAAAGTAGCGACCTATACTTTTGAAAGCTTACAGATCATTTTTCAGTGGATAGCTATTTTACGACATTTGCTCACTTCCGATAATTAGCGCATGTGCAGAACAACGTAGCAGACATCCTTAAGTGGTAGGAGACAAACGTTTTTTTTTGTGAAAAACAACCTCTAGCTTCACCTTGCGATTCAACGGTTGTGTATTTTTCAGTGTGACAGAGTCATGAATGTGCTGACGAAGCAGTCTTCCTTTTATACTTTGAAGTGCCACTGATCGGTCACATATGTTTTAATAGCAAAAGTGGCAATTATCCAAATATAACCAAACAAAGAACAAAAATTGGTTGAAACTTGAAACAAGGTGTTGTGGGTGCTGTGGGTTCGTTTTGGGGGAGGCTGCGTTTTTGGTACGTGGCATTCCCTGTTTGATATTTTTTTTGTTTTTTTGTTTCAAAATGTTACAGAGATCAAATAAATGATGTAAATACATTGTAATGATAGCTGATCATTGTACATGTATAATAAAAATCCCCTATTCTTGCAATAAATGTACTCACAGAAATTAATAAACTTATAAACTAATGCTGGTCATATTTTATTTTTTGGTAAGATAAAATAACAATTTCAACTTACAAAAGTGTGTGGGAAAATTCGAATTGCCGCGTTTTTTGATATACTAAAATGAATGGTAGGTGTAAATATCCTTATACTTCGTGTAGCTAAAACTTACCGTAAATAATTCAGATAACACAAATATTCTGAGAGTTATACATGTACAGTAAACTCCTCTTATAACGAACTCCTTGGGAACATTTAAATTTGTTCCTTATATCTGGAGTTTGTTATATCCATATATCATTTTCTTATAAAATAAAGAAAAAAAAAAACTCGGGCAGAGAAAGTTTGTTCCTTATATCCGGAATTTCGCTATATCCGGAGTCGTTATATTCGGGATTTACTGTACTTCTAACGACATTTCTTTTCTTAAATCTTCTAAAAATATTGTAGTATCAAATCAGCTTTCTTATGTGTGTGAGTGTGGTCCGTCGAAATCAGCGTGGGCACTTCTTTCTTTTCAGCATGTAATCCGCCAAATCATGGTTTGTTTTTAGTTAATCATGCGCTGGCAATTGTCGAGATGGAGTCTGCAGACGATATGACCACGTATGTACTTCATGTATCGACGGCTTTATGGAGCGGAATGTCAAATTGTGTGTGAAAATTGCAAGGGAGATAGGTGTGAGCAGGGATCAGGGACGTGCGAAGGCGGATGTGACGACGGATATTACACGGCCGAATGCACGATGTCATGCATACACACGGGTTGCAAGACGTGTGAACTAACGAACGAAGAATGTGCAACTTGTAAGGTTAAACTTTGGGGAAATAACTGTGATTTGAACTGTAGTTCCTACTGCTTTCCAAATGTGCAAGACGGAAACATTTACTGCGAAAGATATTCCGGAAACCGTGATACAAATAAATGTGTTCCCGGATATTACCAAAGAGATTGCATGCTGGAATGTAACGAACATTGTGGCCTGGATGGGTTCGGATATAGGCCATGCGACATTCAATCCGGAGTGTGTGACGTAGCAGCATGCGATCCCACGTGGTATGGCCCACAATGCAATCGTGAATGTCCTGTTAACTGTCAAAATAGAAATTGCAATAGGACAGGCGTTTGTGTAGATGGTTGTCCGACAGGATTTTGGGGTCCGATGTGCCAGTATACCTGCCAGGAAGGAACTAAATGTAACACAGGAACCTGTGATCAGTTCAATGGCACGTGTTTAGAAAGTTTCAAGGAGAATCCGACACCACTCTGCGTAGATGCAGGTACAGAAATTTTGAAAACAGTCTGACAGTCTTCAGTAGCGACATCAAAATAAATGTATTTACTAAAAAGAGTCGTTCAAATTATTAAAAAATCAGTTAATTGCTACAAAAACAAGTTCCTGTTCTCTTGAACATATCTGTAAAAGAAAATTGAAAAGTCAAATGTTCTAGCACTTATAGGTATACATTATGTTCCCATTAAATGCAAATTATTTAATTTTGACACTGGCAAGCTTGAAAAAGTTGGACAGACAACACGGTGTAGTTGGAAAGATGTAAATTCAGCCTTGGTATTGTACAAGGACTTAAAACCCCTTCCCTTACTATTCTTATTATTTCCCCCTTATTCTATATTCACTTTCTTTTTTTTTTTGGTAAGAACTTTCCTCAGAAATAAGCATAGACGTAAAAAGTGACATTGTAGAAATAACATGCTTTTGGCTAAGAAGTGACCCATTGCCTATTTGGCATATTAATGCCTAAAGAATTCCCCTATTACCTTGAAACATTATTTGCCACCCAATATCCGTCTTTCATTTAACATTGGAAGCAGTTTACAGTTTTAATGCCAATACAATGTATTTCATTACATAGTGTAAATTAGGTAACTAATTTTGTGCTGGCAAAATGTTTTTGGAATTGCTATTTTATAAAGTACATGTATTAGAGATCTCATAATATTAGCAAACCGGCATCTTAAATCATTTGGAATTATTTGTATTCTTTCGAAAGAATAAACTCCTAGCGCGCTTTGATTCCCTTACTTATACTCTATGCTAGTTCACCTGTTTGCAAAAATAGTCTGAAATACTTTAAATTTACATTCTTCAAACACGTATCACACATTTACATTTGTAACACGCTTTAACCATGCTTGCAACCAATAGTAGTAGAATAAGGCTATCTTTTAAACATTGTGTGGCTTGAATCTTCTACGTTGCATTTCTGTATCTATGGTATAATTGTGGTGCTATAGTCTGCTTGCGCGGTGATGGTTTTAGTTTGACCATAATCTATATGCTTTGGCGAAAAAGAATACTTATTATAAACATTTCAGCTTGCAACCCAAAAAGCAAATGGGGCTTATTTTGTCAAAAAGATTGTCCGAGTAACTGTGCGGATGGCACGTGTTCAAGGGACAGTGGCGTATGTAGCTCGTGCATTGCGGAATCTTATGGCACATTTTGCAATCGATCCTGTCCAAACTGCAAGAACGAGAAATGCTATCAAACGGACGGTACTTGCATTGATGGATGTGAGGATGGGTGGTTTGAGCTTCAATGCTTGGCACCTTGTAAGCATATAAATTGCCAGGATTGTGACCGGTCCAGCGGAGAATGTAAATCATGCAAGGTTGGGAAATTTGGCGAAAACTGCACACACGATTGCGCAAGAACTTGTGGTTTTAAAGACGGTCAGATATCATGTCACCGGGTCTCGGGACAATGTGACGCTGGCGAGTGTAAAGATGGTTATTATAATAGAATGTGTAATCTTGAGTGTAGCGAGTATTGCCTAAACGGGATCTGTGAAATCGACACCGGCACGTGTAACCCATGCGTACAAGGTAAGGTGTAACGCTGTCAGTTCATTCTACTGTCTTTTCTTTCTAAAAATACGACTTTGTATACTTTGCTTAAACTTCTTTTGAATTGTTTTGGTGCATGTTGTTTCATTATAAAATTTGTAAGTTGAATGGCTATACCGTAGCAATCTTTATATTATTCTAATTATCTTTTAACCAAAATGAAAAATTGTAAGTAAATGCATTCACAGTGTACGCTATATTTATTCCAGAGACATTAAACGTTATATACCAGATACAAATTCTATATAAATATTAGTATCTGGTCTCTAGTCACTAGAATCTTGCTGTAAGTCGGACTACCCCCTTATGACTACCCATATGATTTATCATGATTAGCCACGTACTATATGAGTTATGGCTGCCCATATATCATGATAACCCACGAACCACGTGTCATGACTACCCATATATCATGATAACCCACGAACCACGTGTCATGACGGCCCATATATCATGATTACCCAAGAACCACGTGGCATGACTCCCCCATATATCATGATTACCAAAGAACCACGTGTCATGACTGCCCATATGCCATGATAACCCACGAACCACGTGTCATGACTGCTCATATATCATGACTACCAATGCCTCGTGACAACCACCGAGACGTGTTGAACTACCACATTCTCATGATATTACAATTAGCATTAAATATACTTCCAACACTTGTTATTGTTTTAAGAGCTGTGTTGATACGATATACATGTTTTGAATGGTACATTCAGGTTGGTATGGTCAGAAGTGTGATGACCAGTGTAGCACTAGATGCAAAAACAACAATTGCAAGGTGTCCGAGGATAACTGCATAGAGGTAAACACATCTTCCTTATATATGAATGAAATTGTGCACATGGTTACACAATGCCATCTGTGAATATAGAAGATACCGAAGCCGCTTACAGACATTTATATCTAATTATATTATATTTGATGCAATCACTGTATACAGTAAACATCGTATATAACGACTCGAGATATAACGAAAATCAGGATATAAGGAACAAATTATTCTCTGCCCGAGTTTTCTTCTTCCTTTATTTGATATGGAACACATTAAAATGGTCCGAGGGAGTTCGTTATAAACGGAGTTTACTAAGAACATCTTAGGGCCATTGAAATGTGAGCTTTATAATTGAGTATATTATACTCATATAGCAAAATATCATTTTCATATATTAAAGAAGGAAAATATCGAGCCAAGAAAATTTGTTCCTTATATCTGGATTAACGACATATCCGGAATCACAATGTGCGAAATCGATATACAGTTAACTCCGTTTATAACTAACTTATTAAACCATTTACATGTGTTCTTTTTTATCCGCAATTTATTTTATCCATGATATCATATTTATATAAAATAAAAAAGGATAAATCGAGTCAAGGAATTTTTTCTTTATACAATTTACTCCGTATGTTACGACTCCGGATATAAGGAAAATCCGTATATATGGAACAAATTTTCTCTGCCCGATTAATTTTCTTTCTTGATTCTGTATGTAAAATATTATACGGATATAATAAACTCCGGCAATAAGGAACACATTTTACTGGTCCAAATGAGTTCGTTATAAACGGAGTTTACAGTATCGGGATTTACGACATATCCGGAGTCGTTATATACGAAATTTGGTATACAGTTATTTATATCAGGGTTGCGCGGATGGTTACTGGGGTAGTCGATGCGATAAAGATTGCAATTCAAACTGTGAGAGGAAGGCTTGCAACAAGCAGACGGCCGAATGCCTGTATGGTTGTACCGGGGACCAGTATCACGAGTCAGCTTGCAGCGAACCCTGTAGCGCAAACTGCGTGAAAAATGTCTGCAACAGGTAACAATTCTTACATCTTTTTTCAATGAAAATATGCACCGTCCGGTTAAAATCAACTGTGGGGAATCAATTGATTTGCTATACTTAACGGAAAATAGCGGATGCTAGCCACAAGTAAGTGCGAGATTTTCGTAATGTTTAGTTTCCGCACAAATTAATGCTAGCCGATTAATCTTTGGAATCAGTATTTTGCGTAGAAACTAAAAAGTAAGATAATCATGCACTCTCTTGTGACTACCATGATGTCACATTATATCAAAACAAAGTCACGTGATTCCCCGCGGTGAAATCTGCATTTAGACGCCGTTTGTAGATATTTGTTGATGACTTTTTGTTAAAACTGAATATCAACATTCAATATTTATTCTTCTTTCAATTGGAATGGAAACTAAAAGTGGTTATACCACTGAACCGTCTTGGTTATGGATATTAATGTTATGCCTGCACAGAGGTAACCTGGTACTTTATCAGGTGGCATGATTAATAGTTTTAATGAATACAGAAGAGATATGGCTAGGTATTGAGGTCCAATATACATGTCGATTTCATTCGTGATAAAACGGTTTTTATACGCATGGAAATGATTGCATTGCATGCTTTTATAGCGTTATAAGAAATGCAGTTGGTCATACAGAAATTTGTTTGCAGATTGATATCACGTGACTAAAAATAAAAAATACGTCTGTCTTTTGTGCAGATTTTCGTACTCTAGTGGATCACAAAATTACAATACTATAAATGATAATAATAATAATAATAATAATAATAATAATAATAATAATAATAATAACTTTATTTTATGAAAGTAACACATAAGACATATAAAGAATTACAAAGTAGATCAAAACATATCTTTTTTTCCATATGGCCTTCAAAAAAAAAAAGAACCTAAATTATCTACCCTTAATGTAGAATGTATATTCATTTAACTTAAGGAAATGCTTGGTTGGCTGAGACTCCTTGGATTAAATTCAAACTGGAAACAAAATGTGAATGATGTAAATACATGTAATACAATTTGAAATAATTTATACAGGACTGGCTACTGTCTGAAAGGATGTAGTACCGGATGGTATGGGGATAAATGCCAGTGCCAGGAGGTAAGTACACCTTTCTCTGCCATAATTGCTTTGCCAGGGTGAGCTTTTCTTATGGATGATTGTCCGTCGTCCGTCGTCCGTCGTCTATCAACATTTTGATTTAAACGCCATCTTCTCTGAAACCACAGGGCCAATGTTGATGAAACTATGCAGGCTTCTTTGCATGAAGCGCTACCGAAATTGTTAAAAGAGTTCTATTCCATGCAGAGGCATAAAATAGGAAAAACTTTTACAATCTTAATCTCTTAAACTACAAGATATTTAGCATGTAGCATTGTTTAGTGGACCTCTACCAAGAGTTTTCTACATTATGACCCCCGCCCGGGGTCACTTAGTTTTACATAGGCTTATATAGGAAAAACTTTAAAAATATTGTTCTCTGAAATCTTAAGGCAAAGAGCTTAGATAATTGGCATGAAGAATTGTCTAGTGAACCTCTACCAAGATTGCTCAAATTGTGACACCGGATCAACATTGACCCCATCCGGGGGTCACTTGGTTTTACATATTGTTCTCTTAAATCATAGGGCATAGAGCTGAGATGTAGCATTGCCTAGTTGATCCCTGGGTCAAACTGACTCAGCCTGGAGTATCTTAATTTTATATAGGAGAAACTAAAAAAATCTTCTTCTCTGAAACCACAAGGCCTAGAACTTAAATATTTAGTATGTAGCGTTGCCTTGTGGACCTTTACCAAAATTATTCATTTCATGACCCCGGGTGAAAAAATTAACACTTCCCGGGAGGGGGGGTGTCACTTATGTAGGGAAAACTTCTAAAAAACCACAAGGCCCACAGCCAGAGCTTAGACCTCTACGGATTATGTTCAAATCAAGACCCCTTGTATTATTGGCAATTAATATACAGGTGAGCGATATAGGGCCATCCCGGCCTTCTTGTCATACTAAGAACGGCTTATTTACATTCATTGTATTATTAAAGCAACAGTACGTAATAGTTAGAGACGCATAATAAAGGGATAGGCTGAGTTACGCCTTGTAACCTAGAATTTTTCTTTGAGCAGGTCTTTTGCTTTAAAAAATGGTGTTTATCGCCGTTAGGAATAGAAATAACAATTCACATTTTGGTCTCCGGTATCATTTATTGACGTCATTAACGACAGTAAAGTACACTAAGAGTATTGCTATTAGAATCTTGCTGTTTTAAACAAAGTGGGATAATTTCTTGAATTATTGTTCGTTTTATACGGAGTAAATGCGGATATAGGATATATAACCCGCTACATAATCCAAGTAAAAAAACACCGATTAAAATAATTGAGAGACCGAACTTGATCATTTTTAAAGACTTAAACTTAATGAAAATGTCAATTTCTGAGACGAGAAAGTAAACGAGACAAATAACGTAGTTCTCTTCTGTGTGTGATGAGAGCATTCTCGTAAATTCTTATCGTATCCATAGGAAACTAAATGCACCAATGGACAGTGCTCACGTGACACAGGAGTATGTGAAGACTGCTTAGTCGCCAATCCAGGACCAAACTGTCCGACTGCAGGTATTTGATAATATTACGTCATGTTATTATTTCATCATACCTTTAGGCCCAATTTTGAATCCGGATTTACCAAAGGGGGTTAAGGTTTACCCTACGTCCGTTTGTCCGTCTGCATCATGTACCATACTAGTAGACACACTTCTGTTAATTCTGGATTATCCCTATTAAAGCTGTTCATTCTTAGATTTTGGTAGAAAAAGTTCTTCTTACTAGTGTATGAAAATGAAATATTTAAGAACATATAATCATCAAAAAAGTTTCCAGTATAAATTCCTGTCAAGAATATCTGTAGATTTGAAATAATACGCTACCAAATAATAAAGTGTTGTAAACGCTTCTCAAATTTCAATATAAACATATAGTGTAGCGGTGCCGTAAAACCAGCATTTTCAATCGATTTTTGGAAATTCCTTCCTAGATTTTTACTTTAATTGTTGATTTTAGCCTTTAGTTTTATATTTATGTATTAGTATGTCATTTTTTAATTTATTTTTTCAACGGCAACTGAGAGCAAGCAGCTTTAAAATTGTATTTGTATAACCGTTTGGCTATTGTTAATATTGACCGACGCGGATGGTACACTATAAAAGTTTTGATAAAACTAATTCATAACTCAGAAGAGGTATTATGACTGAAATGTGGCATACTGTAAGTGTCAAATTCTGAAAGTAAATTTCTTTCAAAATTTGTAAATGAATCACTGAAAGGATAAAAAAATGAAAATGAGAATTCTTTGGGCCTTTGAAAATTTGACCGTTGTGAGTTGAATACCTTTATGCAAGCCTTAGCACTCTTTTACTGTGACGATTAATAAAAATAAGCATCAACAAAGCTATAGCCATATGTACTTGTATATAACTTTCAAAAGTCTGCATGCAGTACAGTAAAACTTGCATCGTCCTTAGTCCTTTCACCTCCGTAACCAGCATTTCCTTGCCATGCTTCTATAATCGTTCTGTAACCTTCTCAATGCTTTCATTTCGGTAGTTGAGTTGATATCTCCCACTATTTGCTTCGGTTCTTTTATTTTTCATGGTTTTGAGATTACAAATGCACCATTGTATATTCATTGTTTCTTCATTGGCTAACATACTTTGATTCTGCAGTTGACTCGCTATTAAAGTAATCAACGCATGGAAGTGAAATGTGGACGATATTGTAACTCGGTTTCAGGTTGTTTTTGTATCAGTGGAGCATGTGATCGTACAGACGGAAGTTGCACTTGTGATCCCTATGCTTTCGGGAACAAGTGCCAGAATGACTGTCCAAATTGCATAAATGGGTCATGTGACCCAGAAACCGGGATATGCGCAAAAGGGTGTAAGGATGGCTTCAGAGGGGCCTGGTGTAATGACCCCTGTTCTCTCAACTGTGATTCATGTAACCGGTATAATGGTTATTGCATTACATGTGCGAAAGGCTTGAAAGGAATTGTCTGTTCAGATCCGTGTGACGTTGGTTGTAAAGCCGACACGGATGGTACCGATGCATGTGATATGAATAATGGTTACTGTCTATTTGGTTGTGATCCGTTCTTTCATGGTGAAAGATGTGATAAGAGATGCGACGGTTGCGAAAATGGAAATTGTGTCAGAGATAATGGTGTCTGTATAGACGGGTGTGTTTTGGGTTGGTATGGTACGTACTGTGACAGAGGATGTAACTTTGGTTGTCTTAATGTGACCGGTAGTTTTGGAGGTTGCGACAGAAGTTCAGCTGTTTGTACATATGGATGTGGATCAGGATGGGTTGGTGACAGATGTCATTTGGAATGTAGTGATACTTGTTTTTGTAAACAATGCAATATAGCTGGGGAATGCTTATCAGGTTGTGTTCTTGGTCATTTTGGTTCCTTTTGTCAGAATGTTTGTCCAAAAAATTGCATATCCGAAAAGTGTTCGAAGAACGGTAAATGTATTGAAGGGTGCATCAGTGGCTTTTATGGAGATATTTGTGATACAAGATGTTTGTAGCAGTGCCGCAATGGAACATTTTATCAACGTTCTGGTTATTGTCCGACTATCGGTAAGTAATATTTCACGAAGACAGACTTTCAATAGCTCTGTTATAAACAACGTAAGCTCCCTTTATTTCTACATGTATTTATGTCTAGATATAAAGAAAATTATATAACATATGCATGATAATTGTGAATTGAATATTATTCTAAGTTTCACGTGTGGTTTGAGGCAAGATTCTGTCTTTAGTTTGCATGTTATATTTTCCCCAAGGATACATTCTTTTTACGTTTTCCTTTGACGCCATGTGAATGAAAACTTTAAGATTCTTTTTCATGATATCAGTACGAACAACGGATAAAAGTGTAAAAGTATCACGTTTATTTTCTATTTTCATTTGATAAAAATGCTTTTTATTTTTTTTTAAACTCAGCCTGCTAGCAAAATATATAGGTTATAGTATGATGCTTACTTAATCTTTGGCGGTTTCACGAAAAAGAATAACATTAATAAAGAATACATGTAGATCTACATGGACTAAGAAATATCAGTTTATTCAAAGATGTCGTAATCTTTTTCTTACTATTAGTGATGTTTTTACCTTTTCCATGATACTAATTATAACTTGTTGCTCACGACTTTGACCTTTGGTTTAGATACAGTTACTCTGTATGTAGGTGATGAGGAAGTGCTTTCCCTTGGTGCCATTGGTGGTATTACAGCTGGGAGTGTCTGTTTCGTCATCATCTTCGTCATAGTGTTCGTCCGCTGCATGAATTACAAGAGGTAAGCGTCTTAAACTTCGTGAGTCATCGAGGGACAAAACTCTGTATCTTGCATACGTTTAAAGGAACATTGTAAGTATCCCACGTCCTCTTGTCATTAGCTCGATCGGAGGTGAGTGGGTTGCTAACATCCCAACACATGTGTGACATCAAGGGACAAAACTCTGTATCTTAAATATGTTCAGAAACATTGTAAGTAATCCATCCTCTTGTCAGTGGCTCCATTGGAGGTGAGTGGGTTAGCTAATGCGTCAAGTGGCAGAACTTTGTATCTTATATAGCTTCAACGTTATCGTTGTAATCTCCCCTCTTACCTCTTAAGTGGTGATTTGTTAAGCTCATGTCCGTCATCAAGTCTGTATGCTAGAAACTTTTAATCCGTTCTCTTACTGTAGTTGAATCACAATTAGTGTGTACCATAAACCCAATAAGCACAAAGTCATCAAGGGTCTACATCGTGTATCTTAAATGATATGTATCGCGCATGTGTTGTTGAACCTATCCTTTGTCTATTTGCTCCCCTATTATTGAATTAAAAGGGGCGATGAAAAAAGTCAGTAGCATTTAGTGAGCGAGCCATGTGTGTGCTTTCATCTTTTTAGAAGTTAAACGAGTTAATATTGTGAAACACTTGTATGTCATGAGTGTTTAAGGGTTGGCTAACAACATCGTCAAGGTAAAACCGTATTTCATCAAGGGACTGAATTCTGACTAGCTCTGTGATACATAGAGCTGAGACATTGTAGTGTTATGTTCTTTCATAGTTTAAATTAGTCATTGTGAAATTCGAAACAGTTTTTTGTTCATGTTTAACTGAAAACAATATTCAATAAGGGACATTATTCTGTATTTTCCCTGATTTGTGCCATTGTAGTATTTTTTCTCTCGCATTCTTAAATGTAATGTCTACATGTTTTCTCTATCAAAGCAGAACTTTTAATATTTCCAAAATAATCCACCCACATTAAGCTACATTGTTCCTTTATGTCGTATTAATTGTCACATGATTCCTTGTGCTATTTTACCACAAAAAAATATTCTTAGGCAAAAACAAATATGTTTGTCTCCGATCTCTTTGCCATATGAACAACGCCGGTCTGCAGGTTTCGGAGATTGGCATACTTTGATGCTCTTAAACACTTGAAAAATTGTTGTCGTTTTTTTTCGAATATTTTCTCCTAAATAAGTATAAGGTCGGGAGTAAACACTAAGGTCGGTCGGGAGACCGGAAATACACATATGCTTTAGGCCATACGTATTTTTACTTAAAGTTGTATAATCTTCGTTGGGAGTAAATTGTTTAAAAGGTCGATTTTTCTATGTATATTAGATCTCTGTATTGCATCGGTGTTGTAGCATTGTTTTTCATAATTAAAATGTGTTAACTATTGATATTAATGCAACAAGACGGAGGGATAAGCAACGTTCAACACTGCCCTCACTGACAAATTTGAATTCTTACACGATCACTCCTGTTTCCTCCATTTTATTTCCTTTCGGACTGTAGTTGGTTAGTTTTTTGTTACTGTAAACTGGGTATTCTTCGTGATGACTTATATTCGTTACTTTTTGCGAATTTCCCACTTCGCTAATTATAAAATTTCTCAACATTTTCGTGAATTTCTTTTTTCGCAAATTTAAAAGTTTCTCGACATTTTTGCGAATTTCTCTCTTCGCTAATTCAAAAATTTCTTGAAAGATTCATTCCATATAGAATTATATGTAGAGCCTTCCTTTTTAGCGAATTATTTTAATTCGCATCTAAGCCTGTTTGCTATCAAATCACAAATTTCTTGTCACGCAAGAACACTCAATTTGCATTATGTTTAAACATGTAATTTGGTGTTGATTTTGTTTAGGTATACAGTCTCGTTTGATATTTATTTCGTTTAAGTAAATGTTTTAACTCTGTCAGATTAGAATGCTTTAACTCTGTCAGATTAGAATGTTTTATCATCACCATACAGTGAGGGGAATATAGGATTGTTCTACGTCCGAAAAAATTAAGTTCTTAAAATATGAATCAATTCAGAAAATTGAAAGAAGAAAATAGGTTATGCTCAACTATTTCTTTCATTAGTGGATAAAACAAACAAAAATATCATACAAAATTGATGGAAAATCATTTTATGACTGGGCTAGTCAGAAATATGTTTGTTATTTTTATGCGCTCCAAGGGCCGCATATTAAAATCGCACCGTCCGTCTGTGCGTCCCCACTTACAAATTCGTGTCCGGACCGTAACTCTGTCATGCATTGAAGAATTTTAAAATAACTTGGCACACATGTCTAGCACATCAAGACGACGTGTCGCGGGCAAGACCCATGTGCCTAGCTCAAAGGTCAAGGTCATACTTAGAGTTTGAAGGTAATGGATTCCTCTATATATGCATATATGCACACATTCGTGTCCGGACTGTAACTTTGTCATGCATTGAAGGATTTTAAAATAATTTGGCACAAATGTCTAGCACATCAAGACGACGTGTCGCGTGCACGACCCACATCCCTACCACAAAGATCAAGGTCTCACTTAGAGTTTACAGGTAATGGAATCCTGTATATATGCATACATTTGTGTCCGGACTATAACTTTATTATGCTTTAAAGGATTTTAAAATAACTTGGCACAAATGTCTAGCATATCAAGCGGATGTGTCGCGTGCAAGACCCAAGTCCCTACCTCAAAGGTCAAGGTCACACTTAGTGTTTAAAGTAATGGAATTCTGTATGCATGATTACTCTGTCATGCATGGAAGGATTTTAAAATTACATAGCACATTTATTGAGCACATGGAGAGGACACAGACTGTGAGGCACCTCTTTCGGGGGCATTCGTCACTTGTGAGGGACAGCTCTTGTTGTTGGTTTTTTTAATCTTAAAAAATGCTATAGGACAGAGCGAAAAAAAATCTGTGTTTAGGGTAACAGTCCCAAGAATACTAGGAAGGGTAGGGACACATCAATTTATTTATTTTATATTTTTTTGGGGAAAAAAAAGCTTCTAGGGTTGGGTGGTTTCGCTAGGTACGGTGGGGTTGCCCGAAACACAGATATTTTCTTTTTGGGTCTAACTTGAAATGAAATTGTGAAGTAATTGTATTTTGCTTACAAAAGGCACAATTAAATCATGTATAAAATGAGAACTATATATGTTATATCAGGAGGAGCAAGCAGTCGCCAGAACTTGTGTCTGCAGTGTAAAATGTAGGTACCGAGAGCAAAAAGTGGTAACATACTCATTGTGCAACCTAGATATATATGCTTTAACCCTTGCCCAGCTAAATTCCTAAAATGGATTTTTTTATTTTTTTTTTTTGAGACCCCTGTATGGTAGCCTTAAATAGACTTGCCTGTTCAGTAATGTTAGATACTGTACCAGCACAGTAATCATGTGTGTATAGCACACAGTCGTGTATAACAACCATTAAAACAGTTTGTGCAGAACCCATGAGCCGATCACACTTCCTCAATGTCAGGGTCAAACGTTCAAGTCTTGAAATTTGTTTCTGCTCCATAATTCCTTAACCCCTTAAAAGCTTTTGATGAAACTGTTGTCAAATGTTTGCCTCATCAAGTTAAGGTGCAGAACCCATGATCTGGTCACACCCACTTAAAGACAATTGAACAGGAATGTGGGGTATTCACCACAGGGGTCCAGTCAGCCATGCGAATTCACAGCGAATTCACAGTAGATGTCAATTAACATGACTGGTCACTGGTAGACTAGCTTCTGTTTCGCATATTCAGCTACTGTATAACTTCCTTACATTATGTACAGATAATGTAGGAAAGGGATAATTTTAAGACCTTCATAAGATGTTATTATTATATTTTATCAGTTACCTTTTAGGTACATAATTCCCAGTCAAATTAGATTAAAAAAATCAACACTTACAGTTATTATATCAAAATTATTTTCTTATATGACAAAAACATACTTTTTTTTAACTTTTAGATTACTGAAAAATTACTGTGATTTCAAAGTTAGATTGAGTAATGTTTTAAATACTCAATCAATTACTCTTACAACAAACCAATTATCACTAATATTAGATGTTACACTTGATACATAAGAGAAATTTAGTTTTAGCTTATTTTACAGTTAGAAGAAGCGTTCAGTTGCACTTATAATTTACAAAGAAATAAATAGTCAGAAGGATTCTTTATACATCAAAAATGCATTCAGGCCACACCACAGGAAGGTGCTTAATTACTTGAGCATATTAACTTTTTCAGTATAACTTTAAAATCGCAGTTTACTGCATTTATCTAAAATATTTTTCATATCCTGCAATAAAAGTAAAAATGCCATTATTATATAAAACAGTTTATATAAACAACAAGAAATAAGTTATAAATCAATTATCTGTACAAATCAATAAAATTCATGGTTCTACTATTCTATTATTGTACTACATATCAAGTCTACTGACACACTGCTGGACCTAATCAGAGAGGATTAAAACTGATAAGGGGAAATAAAACAATTAAGATATTTGACCACCTGCGCTTTGGGGGGGGTCACTTATGAAGGACATTTTAATTGTTTTTAAGGTCAAAGATTTGAGTCTGTTGCTCAGTAATTCCTAAACTCTGTAAAGGATTTTGATAAAACTCCTGTGAAATGTTCCCATCATTGAGACAATGTGTAGAACCCAAGATCCGGTCACACTGGCATAAGGTCAAGGACACAACTTAAGGTCAAAGGTTGTTATGAGTTTTTGTCCGCTCAATATCTCCTAAACGGCTTGATGGATTTGAATGAAACTTTGGCCGAATGTTCACCTCATCGAGATGATGTGCAGAACCCATGATCTTGGCACTGGAAATCAAATACAGGTGATGGGTAGAACACTCTTTTTAACTGCATATGGAAGACATTTGCTTTGCCTTTTAGAAATCCATGCTGTGCACCTGTAAGAGAAAACCACACTCAGTAACATTAATGCCTTTAATGTTCCTATTTGCGGCGGGGGATAAATAAAGCCTGCATCAAAATAATAGTTTATTTATCCAACTGATACCCTGTGTGTTATTGGCGCCGCCGTAATTGGCGGCGGCCTATTATGGAATAGTTTTTCTGGAAGTACATGCTATGAGCGGTTATTAGAATGCGAAGAAAAATGGTTTTAACTGTACGCTAAAATAATACGAAATAGACATTAAAATATTGATTATACACATTTCCTTCATTAAAACGGAATTGTTTAATTGTAATGTTCCTTTTCATACCTTTTAGAAAAAATACGAAAACGTAAAACAACTTCTCCCTTATCGGTTTTGTTGTATATCTGGTTTGTTGTCAGACTTGGTGACGGTCCCCCGAATGCTGTGAATTATATCCAGACACAATTTGTATAACTGCACGCAGAATGTTAGCTTTGTGTAGCCAAGCAATTGCTTAGAATACTGTATGTAGCATAAACAGACATCTATTTATTTTTTTTTTAAACTTCTTTTTTTCTTTTTTTGACATCTATTTTTTTTTTCTTTTTTTGACATCTATTTTTATTAAAGATTTACCATATCATATGATCTAAAAACTGTATTGTAAAATTGAAACATTTAGATATTAACTAATTGGGATCAAAACTTTATGTTAAGTAAGTATACAACATACATGTAAGTGGTTTACTGTAGAAGTATGTAATTGTGTTGGTGAGTTTACGATAAATATACAATATAAATGGGTGAATTTACACCCATACAATATTGATGGGAGAATTTTAATATTTAACCAATTTTTACCTAGATTTTTACAATGGGATCTTCTTACTTCCAATTCGGACAAGTCCATTTCTTTAAATAGGGGTGTTTTGCAGAAGGCTTAAAACTTGATCAGACGACATTGTTTTTGTCGTCTGCTTGGAAGGTATGCAGCAGCTTGAAAATGTGCTTTATTATTTTAGTAGACAGTAGGCACGAATGGGTATAGTGGGTGAATTGTCATTTAGTATATACATGTATTATGATATATTCCGGCAAATTACCGATCAGTACACAGTTTTTTTAAGATTAATTAATATGTATATGACTCAAGTGCAAGAACTTTAATACCATCAGTATAATTATGATGTAAGTGGATTAATTTATGATAAATATTGGATATAAATGGATGAATGATAGCAACCCATCATAACTAACTTAATAAATTGTAATGTATTTTCTATTTATTATAGAAGTCGTCAAACACTCGAGTCTATAATTTGATAGTGAAAAACAAAAGGATTAAATAACATGAATAATGACAGCATCATGATCAGTGATCTCTGTTTCCTACCAGACAATGAACAGTTCAGGGATATTCAACATATCTGCCACCATGAAGAAAACATTACATTTTTGCCGACATAGGATCGTTGTGTCTCAAAAATAAACGGGTGTAATTTTTTATTGGCTTAGTATCACACCAAACTACTACAAATTTGAGACTTTAGTCAATTGTCTCCCTTTATCCCTCTCTGAAAGAAAGTGGGTCCTCCTTTTTCATTTGGAATACTGTTTTTATCGCTATTTTGCTTGTTTCTTTATGATAAAAATTAAGCTGGAATATTTGCAACTGTGATATTTAGATTACCTAATGAATTTGACAGCATGTTCTTTTAAGACCCTAGTTTCCAATTATTAAAAGTCCTATAAATTTTATTAACACATAAGTAAGAAATTTCACACATAAGAGCTGGAATACCTATATAAATAACGATAAAGTCCGAGGATTCCAAATGATGGAGGTACTTTTTTGTAATTTGCAATTTTGTCATCTTGGACTGTATCCAATAAGGGAGATAATTTGCAACTCACTAAAGTCGCCCATTACTAAAAAATAAATAATATGTGTGATATTTGTACAAAGTTTCCTTTTCTGTTTACAGTAGATTTTTAGTTGTGTACAGTGAGCCAGTCAGTTTAACGTGTAATATTTGATATGTTTCATTTAGAGAGTGTAGAGGAAGACTAATGTTGGTTGTTCTTACTTTATATGGAGTTACATTAGTTTTGATCCAAGCCATCAGAATTTAGTTCTGTGTCTAGATATCCTCAAGATCGGTGCTAAACAAAATATATCACAGTTTTTTAATGTTTGCACATTTATGTACATGTGTAGTTAAGCGTGTAAAGTATTGCCAGTATGCATTATGTAAAGTCATATTACACATGTAGTCATAGTCATGTACTCGCATAAATCTGTTACACAAGACTTATGTATATGTATTTATTGAAAGTTACCCATGAAAGTCTGGGTTATGAATAATTTGAATATGCCTGGGTTAAACTGCGAAAGTGTTTTTCTTGTCATATAGTTTGCTTGTTTGATAAGGCCATGGAAAACTGATACAAGTTGTTGAAACTGCTGAAAAAAGTGGGAAAAAAATGTGATTTTTTAAAACTAATTTTTTCATTCTTAATTTCAGTCAGTCATTGTTATATATTAAAAATAATATTTCATGTATTTATTAAAATCATACGCTGTGAAAAAAAGTAATGGGACAGTAGCAGATTTACGCGATGTTTACCTTTTTTCATGATCTATATGGGAACATATTACAGTCAGTAGGTTTATTGTAACTTTGGCCGTATTTTCAAAATTTACTGACACTTTTAAATAAAATTGTATGCAGTATCCAGAACCAATGTCTTTACAAAGTTTGTACGTTTGGTGTAAATAGATGTTTATAAGTGTAAATATTCTGTAGATTTATAGAATTTGATAAAAAATAATACAGGTAAATGTTATAAAAAGTACTGTGATCAGTTTGTGGATTGGTTCTCAAGTTTATTATGGCAGTTAGTCATAGACTTGACTTTCTAGTGTTTTTTGGAACCAGTCTGAAATCTGTGCCATTTGATTGGCTTACACTGACCAATCAGAAGTCAGAAATTTTAGACTGGTTCTTACAGAAAAGTTTTGAAACGGATGTTGTGATGTTATTTTGAAGGTCATGTTATAATTCAGTTCATTATGATGTAAGGGTCTGCTATTTAAAGGGCTGTTGACTTACTTTACTGAGAGAGATAGATTTAGGGCCCTGAACATGCCTATTTTGTATTTTTAGCAAAGACCCAGAGTCTTGTATCATATAATTTTTTCTTGGAATCGTAAGGTTTTGACTTTTCTCTTTCAAAAGATGAAATGACTAATAATGTGAACTTCTAAGCACTCAAATAATGTTGGATATGTTTAGGGAAATCAGTCGTGGAAGATTAATTGCAAAGTTGTATCGTGTTTTGTTATAAAATGGTGCAAAGTTTTTATGCCAAATGATTACTGACAGTTGCCAAATGTAAACGATAAACATTCCACTGGTATTTTATTAATCATGCAGTTACTATTATGTTTAATATACAATTGAATTTCTTTTTTCCATTTAATCTTTTGTGTTGGCCTGTAAGAACATTGGATAAAAAACTAATGCAATACAGGCTCAAGTAATGTGAAATTATGAAGAATGTCTTCAGCCCTTCGTGTTTTGAATGGAAAATCTGTTTAACTTTGTGTCCTAAACTTGCCGATAAAAATGTCTGTATAAGCCGTGGGATCAGGAAGGAAAATATTTCCTCCAACGAAGGTCTGACAGATGAATCCGCAAAAAAATGTAATCGGTATAAAATAATGTTCTCATTTTTATTTGCCTGTCTTAGTTTGGAACTGCATCGGAAAGCCTGCATTCAGTCTTCACCAAGGGGCTATAGATATGTTTCAATGTTGCCAGAGTATACCGCTATATTCGTTTCATATAGCCAGGTGAAATCTGGCGCATTATTAACAAAGTGGTCTAGATACGCCGGGCATACGCCAGCATTGATGAAACGTATATAGCCCCTAAATCTTGTCGTGATATTTAGGGGCACGTTTTGGCCAAGTTTAATTACCGGTTAGATCAACCTAGGAGTTATGGCCCTTCATTTATCAAAATTTCTCCAAATTTACACGGTCTGCTCTGCTCACTATCTTCAAAACTGTTATTCCAACCTTTAGTCAACATGCATACAGTGTTAATAGGCTGAGTAGTTTTAATAATCAGCAAATTTATGGAATTGCTACCTTAGGTTTTTGAAAAATTCAATCTAGATAAAATCACTAGATAATGTTATATACCAAATAAGTTTTCCTATATACGCCTTTGTAAAACAAATGATCCCCCGGGGCACAGTCAATTTTGACCCCAGGGGCATAATTTGAACAAACTTTGAAGAGGTCTACTAGGCAATGCTACATGCTAAATATCTAAGCTCTAGGCCTTGTGGTTTCAGAGAAAAAGATTTTTAAAATTTTCCCTATATAAGCCTATGTAAAACTAAGTGACCCCCGGTGCTGGGTTAATTTTGACCCCGGGTCACAATTTGAACAATCTTGGTAGAGGTCCACTAGCCAATGTTACATGCCAAATATCTAAGCTCTAGGCCTTGTGGTTTCAAAGAAGATTTTTAAAGTTTTTCCTATTTGTTGCCATAGCAACCAGAGTTCTGCATGGAATGGAATTCTTTGAACAATTTTGGTAAAGCTTCATGCAAGGAACATTCCTGCATAGTTTTATCAACATTGGCCTAGAGGTTTCAGAGGAGATGTCATTTGAATCAAAATGTTGACGGACGACGGACGACGGACAATCATCGATCAGAAAAGCTCACCCTGGCGTAGCCAGGTGAGCTAAAAAACTAAAATAATAGTTCATGATTCTTAGCGATAACTCTATAGTCAAATGAGTTATGGTTCTTGTGCACTGCACTTTGACCACTGTATGAAGTTGTATTGAATTCCAACCAGTAGTTTCCAAGACGAAAAATGCAACGGGCAAACCTGGTTTGGCGGTGGTACAATTACTGGTCTGTATGAACCAGACTTTGGATGGAGCGGGCCGAAAGGCGAGTTGTTTTAGTTGTATGACTTTGATGTCCATTTAAACCTATTTTGGTCAGTTTCACAGGCAGATAGTTCACCTTACCACCATCGTTCCTGAGAAGAACCAGTCCTAGATCCCTGTCCCCTGTCAGAAACTGCCAACTTTCTCACATAAAAGAGACATGGTCTTTGAAAGGTGTGAGTTGGACATCAAAAGTCAAGGAACAAAGTTTTAACAAAATGTTTTTATTTAATGCTTTTCATTTTGTACATGATTTTCACCTGATAAACAGGAATTAAATAATTGAGTAGACAATAGTAAAACATCATCTATAAATAGAAGTACAAAATAACATGTGACAATACAAATTAATTCTATCACAAAAACACATGTATGGAATAAATAACTGACAAATTGTTTTCTAATAATAAGAGTTTTGTCCAGGGTTAGATTTGACCATTACAGACTTAAATGTATAATTTTATTCTGTTATATTTCGACTGTCCTGTTTTAAATGCTGTAACAGATTATTTGAAGGTACTTTGAGATACACTCCTTAAAAAAAACTTTTGTGTTTCAGATACAAACATGCTGTCAAAAATTTAAGACCGATTCTGTAAACGGATTTTACTATATTTTTCAGATATTTTTTGTGTTATTACAACAAATTAAAGAAATTCAAAATCATTTTCTGGGAAGGTGTTGATATGAAATACGGAAGAAAATGTTTCGCAAAAAAAAATCTACAATGGCAGAGTGAGGAATACATCCGAGATGCTACAGTTAAAACTTTGATAAGCACCCCTTCATCAGCCCACTTTAACTGTTGACAAAATGCTTGATCATTAGAAAACAATATAAAAAATTCCCCTGGGATGATAGTTGAGTGTTCATATAAATATAAAACAAACTGCATTAAATAAATTACCGCATACCTTAATTTCAACGCCAATTAATTTTTATTTAAAATAAAAAGGGGGAGGGGGTGTTTATATATTAAGGGAATCATGTAGTAAAGGTCACTTTTTAAACCGATAATTTACACAACAATCAAACTTTACTGATCCCCACATGGCTGATTTTCTAAAGTGGAATTTGTTAATGTCTCATTTTGTAAGGTACCTTTATTGATAACATTGGTATACAGTGAAAATTTACCATCTAAATACAGGAACCAGCTGGTCATGATCTGCACTGGCACAATGCCAGAAACATGTGCAACCAGCAAGTTTACCTTGTTAATTAAATACAGCTTGATTGTTTCATAAACAAGAGGGCCAAGATGGCCCTATATCGCTCACCTTGGTACAAGTCCACTTGCCTGGTGGAAGATCACTAGATAATGTTGTATACCAAATAAGTTTTCCTATATACGCCTTTGTAAAACAAATGATCCCCCCCGGGCAAGGTCAATTTTAACCCCAGGGGCATAATTTGAACAAACTTTGAAGAGGTCTACTAGGCAATGCTACATGCCAAATATCTAAGCTCTAGACCTTATGGTTTCAGAGAAAAAGATTTTTAAAGTTTTCCCTATATAAGCCTATGTAAAACTAAGTGACCCCCCATGTGAGGTCAATTTTGACCCAAGGGTCATAATTTGAACAATCTTGGTAGAGGTCCACTAGCCAATGCTACATGCCAAATATCTAAGCTCTAGGCTTTGTGGTTTCAAAGAAGAAGATTTTTAAAGTTTTTGCTATATAAGCATGTAAAAATTAGTGACCCTCCGTGCGGGGTCAATTTTGATCCAAGGGTCATAATTTGAACAATCTTGGTAGAGGTCCACTAGCCAATGCTACATGCCAAATATCTAAGCTCTAAGCCTTGTGGTTTCAGAGAAGAAGATTTTTAAAGTTTTTCCTACATAAGCCTATGTAAAACTAAGTGACCCCCGGTGCGGGGTCAATTTTGATCTGGGGGTTATAATTTGAACAATCTTGGTAGAGGTCCACTAGCCAATGCTACATGCCAAATATCTAAGCTCTAGGCCTTGTGGTTTCAGAGAAGAAGATTTTTAAAGTTTTTCCTATTTGTTGCCATAGCAACCAGAGTTCTGCATGGAATGGAATTCTTTGAACAATTTTGGTAGAGCTTCATGCAAGGAACATTCCTGCATAGTTTTATCAACATTGGCCTAGAGGTTTCAGAGGAGATGTCATTTGAATCAAAATGTTGACGGACGACGGACAATCATCGATCAGAAAAGCTCACCCTGGCGTAGCCAGGTGAGCTAAAAAAAATCTTGTTTTGGGATAAACTTTCATACAAACAAATCGAATTAAAAATACACATTAACTTTTTTTCTATATTGTTTTTTTTTTTGTCAAAAACTTCTATAAACGTTTGATTTCACAATAGATGGAAACATTATTTTCCAAATAGATTTCAGAGCTTACAATCCAAAGAGGTTTGTCACTTAGGCAAACCCAAGGTAAGGCTAGGATATTATGTTACATACCATAATTGTTTTATTTTAATACATTCTGGAATATTTTGCCCATTTTCTCCAACAAAAACCTGGAAAATCACTTAAAATTTTCCCTACAAAAAGGGCGCAAGTGACTTTCCCAATAGGGCTGAAAATGCCCTGGCTTTTGTGAGCTTTTTCTGTTATTCAATGTCAGGGTTTTTCAAAATCAAGTTTGTAAACATTTTATTTCAATTCATACAACAACATAATATATATTTTCAAATAATTGATGTGGCTTTACCTCTTTCGCGGAGTACAATCACAAAACGATTTGGAAAATAATGTTTCCCTGACATGTAAGTTCAAATTCAAAATCTCTATTTTAACCAGAATAAAGTGTACGAAACATTTTAATTTACCGACCAAAAAAACCCATACAAGTCCTGCAGTAAATTAATTGGTATCACAGAATAAGATATTTCAATTACAATTACAAAATAATACAGCCAGGGCTTTCAGAATCCGTTATCTCTTGACATTTCTCTCCATTCAGAAGTCGTTGGATTTCTTTGATTACCTGAAACAGAGGGACAGACGTTGAATCAAGAAATACTTGTGAAAAACTTTAATTTCACGAGAACACACGCCCTCACAAATTCACCATTTTGCTAATTTCAAGTTCTCCATAAAAGATCGATATTGTTACAACAGTGTAAACTAGTTGTACTGTTTGTTTTTGAATTCATGGTCTTGTTAATTGACCAGGAGATAAAAAAAAATTGTTAACGTTTTGTCTTGCGAATTCAAAATGATTTACAGTACTGTACAGTAGACCTAGGAATTACAAGGAGATTAAAACTCTTGATCTATTGCCCTTGATTTTAAGTTCTGATCCTTGATATATTGCCCTTGATTTTAAGTTCTGATCCTTGATACATTGCCCTTGATTTTAAGTTCTGATCCTTGATATATTGCCCTTGATTTCAAGTTCTGATCCTTGATATATTGCCCTTGATTTCAAGTTCTGATCCTTGATATATTGCCCTTGATTTTAAGTTCTGATCCTTGATATATTGCCCTTGATTTTAAGTTCTGATCCTTGATATATTGCCCTTGATTTCAAGTGTATAGTGTTGGTATGATTGACAAGACATTATCTACTTAGAATAATCATTCACTTAAATCATCCACTTTTTTTTAATAAAGCAATAATTCAGCTTCCATAATTTTGAAAAACAGTAAAATATGAAGGCTTACATTTTGTGAATTTGGAAATCAATGGGTCTTCAGCTTGGAGAAAACTTGTTGGTCATTGATCGTCACTTCAAATGATGCTGAAAGTACAGACAGTAAAATAATTCAAGCTCTGTACGGTCAATATCTCTTTTACTCTCAAAAGCTCTGTACTGTCAAAATATCTGTACTGTAAAAAGCTCTTTTACTCTCAAAAGCTCTGTACTGTCAAAAGCTCTTTTACTCTCAAAAGCTCTGTACTCTCAAAAGCTCTGTACTCTCAAAAGTTCTGTACTGTCAAAATATCTGTACTGTCAAAAGCTCTTTAGAGCTTATATCTGATATTGTTATAATATCCAACTTCTGCCACATAATAGGAAAACAGTTTTATATCATGACTGATTTTTAGTTTTTGACATAATCAGCCTATCATTTATACAGCAACCAAACTTTGGTCAGGAAAGCCCTTCATAGCTGTAGCCGTTACAATGTGTGACAAAAGTAAGAGTTATTGTCATATTTAAAAAATATTTTCAGATTTTCCCCTATGTCGCATCACTGAATGAAGTTAACTGGACTGAGACCTGCGTTCAGGTTTTCCATTGGTGGTCTTTGATGATCAGGAATGGTTTGAAAGCCTATGAAACACACTACATCAGCCTTTCCCAGCAAAACAAGGGCAGAACGCATTTCTAGGACTACCTCCACAAACACATCTGCAGATCTCAGCTGTTCAAAATGTAGTTGTGTGTTCCGTACCTGAATTGGATTGATTCTCTTTACACCCACAATCCAACTAGAAGACCACCGACTTAAGTTGAGAATGGTATATCTTTGTCTGTAAGCTTTATTGTAAACATGTAAAATAAGGATTTATACTTACAACTCCTGCCAACATCTCCCGTCACCTCAGTCTCAGGCAGCTCTGTCAGTATGTCTTCCATGAGTTGCCGAAACCGAGGGTAGTACCCTCATCCGCCACTGTAACAGAAAAAGCAAGGAATAAAAAACATAAGCAACTGCTAATATTGATAAATCACCATTTGAACTCGGCAGCTAGTAATAATTATGATGAATTTTTAAAGTCGGCCAGGTACAATTAACAACATGTACACAAGCTCATGTGAGTTTTTGAACCAACCGCACATATGTTGGCGTATGGTGGCTTTACTGTCGGAAGAAAAATGGAGAACACAGAAATCAGGACATTTTTTTCCAAGTTTGGGGAAGGCACCCTAGCCATCATCTGGAGTAAATTTAAGTGCTAACAAGAGCAATGTTACACATGGTTAATCCCCCCGCTGGGAAGAAGTTACCAGAAGGTTGTACTTTCGTACATTTTACTTGGTGAAAGGAAATCCTTAAAAAGCCGTATAGTTATGGTAGTGCTGAGTACAGTTTTCCAGTAAGTGGAAAAAGAATAAGGCAATGAAGAGGTTTGCAAAATTATATTAATGTTTATTATCAGTATAGGTATGATATTTTTCTATTTGACTAAAAGTAGGCAAGGTAGAGTTATTGTTCTTGCACACTGCACTTCCTACCAATGTGCTATGTCAGTGTATTAAGTTTGAAGAAAATCCCTCAAGTACTTTTGGAGTTATGCTCCGGAAATTGTTTTTCAAGTAAATCTGATAAAGGGGAATACCTCTAAAAGTAGGCAAGGTAGAGTTATTGTTCTTGCACACTGTACTTTCTACTAATGTGCTATGTCAGTGTATTAAGTTTGAAGAAAATCCCTCAAGTACTTTTGGAGTTATGCTTCGGACAAGTAAATCTGATAAAGGGGAATAACTCTAAAAGTAAGCAAGGTAGAGTTATTGTTCTTGCATACTGCACTTCCTACCAATGTGCTATATCAGTGTATTAAGTTTGAAGTAAATCCCTCAAGTACTTTTGGAGTTATGCTCTGGACAAAACTTTTCAAGTAAATCTGATAAAGGGGAATAACTCTAAAAGTAGGCAAGGTAGAGTTATTGTTCTTACACACTGCACTTCCTCCTAATGTGCTCTGTCAGTGTATTAAGTTTGAAGAAAATCCCTCAAGTACTTTTGGAGTTATGATCCGGACAAAATTGGGACGGAAACACGGACGGACGGACGGACGGAGACCATTACTAATATCCCCTTCGCCTTCGGCGGGGGGATAAATTAGCTGAAGGGGATACTAAAATCCTAGTGTAAAGTCACAGTTTGGGAAAAACTTAATAACTTTTAAGAATTTTTAGTTGGGGAAAACAACCTATATACGCCTCTGATATTGAAGGTAAAAATACCCAGGCAACAAATTTGGTGACTGCCCAATCTTACATACTACCAAGGACTGGGGTCTAACCCCTTCGAAATG
>JAFMSR010001431.1:0-27980 GCA_022818135.1 Saxidomus purpurata | reverse complement strand
TTGTCAGAATTAAATGATACTTACCAGAAGTGATACGTACAATGATTAGTTGTGCATGGTCCATGTTTTGTGGAACTAGGTCAAAGGTTAATGTTACAGGGGCTCGTGATTGTAAAATATCTCCCAAAACCCCTGATCACAATTTAATGATAGTTTACAGATGTGATTAGAACAATGCTTGTAGTACATGGTCCATGTTTCGGGTTACTAGGTCAGAGAGGCTCAACATTATTACATCTTATACGCTCTATATCTCCAAAACCCCTAATTAGAATTTAATTATACTTCACAGAAGTTATAAGTACCGTGCCTTAAGATGTGCAGGTCCAAAAATAAAAGCATCAAATGTCACATAAATTATATGTTATGTGTCAATGGGGTGTAAGGGGGTATTCATCACCTTCAGTGATAGTTCTAGTTGCATTGATCTTGATCTGTTGTCTCTAACTATGGCATTGATAATGGTCTGTTGTTTCTATCTATGACATTTAAATAGATCTTTTTTTTCTCTTTATGGCATTAATATTGATATGTTGTTTCTAGCTATGACATTGATATTAATTTTTTGTTTCTTATTATGGCATAGATATTGATATGTTATTTCTTATTATGACATTGACAATCATCTCTAATTATTGCACTTGAATTAATTTGTTCTTTCAAACAATGGCATTGACATCCATCTGTTGTTTCTAACTTTAACATTGCAATTGATCTGTTGTTTCTAATAATGACATTGATATTAATCTGTTGTTTCTAATTACGGCATTGATTATCATCTATTGCATTGCTATTGATAATATGTTGTTTATAATTATTGCATTATTATTGAACCGTTGGTTTTTAACTATGACATTGACCTGTTGTTTCTAATTATGTCATTGATATTGATTTGTTGTTTCTAACTATGATATTGACATTTTATGTTGTTTCTGATAAAGGTATTGATACTGATACTTTGTTTTTTTTTCTTTTAATTATCTCTTTGACATTGGTCAGTTATTTCTAAGTATGACAAATTCAATGTTCTGTTGTTTCTTTTTTTTTAATTGATTTTGAAATGTTGTCTCTAACTATGCCTTTGATATTGATCTGTTTTCTTCTAATTTTGGCATTGATGCTGATCTGTTGTTTCTAACTATGCCATTGAAAATTCCCTGTCTTTTCTAATGATGGCTTTGATATTGGTCTGTTGCTTCTAGCTATAATATTGATATCAATATGCTGTTTCTTCCCATGACATTGACAATGATCTCTAATTATGACATTGGTTTTAAACTGTTGTTTCAACTATTACATTGACATTGTTGTTTTATTTCTGACTACGGCATTGATATTGTTCAGTTGTTTCTAATAATGGCATTAATGTTGATTTCTTGTTTATAATTATGACCTTGATATTGATTTTTTTTCTATTTATGGCATTGGTATTGGTTTGTTGTTTCTAACTATGACATTGACGATGATATTTTGATTAAACTATGACATTGATCTGTTGTTTCTAATGATGGCATTGTTATTGATCTGTTGTTTTCACTGTGACATTGATATTGATGTGCTATTTTTAATTCTGGTATTGATATTGATCTGTTGTTTCCGTGACATACATATGTATGTGCTATTTTTAATTATGACATTGATATGATATGTTGTTTCAAATTTTTGCATTTAATTTTGTCAGTTGTTTCCGAGTATGGTATTGATCAGTTTTTTACTAACTAACGATGAAAAAGTTCAAGGCTTTCTTGTGCTCAAATGTCATGTGACTAAAATCCAAGTTTCGTGAAACTTTGGCCATGTGTTCATCTCACCCTGTCATATTCGGTTGGGGGCTTTGTACTGCATGACAATTACTACATCCATTTGTTCATGTCAAACTTAGGAACACAAATTTTATTATGTTATCCAAATAACTTGGTTTTACTGTAACATTTGCAAGTAAAAACTAATATTTTAGTTATGAGTATGTATATGCAACTTTCCAATGCAACAGTCTTTGCTTTTCTTGGTGGTCAGTCAAATTTACTCTTTTACCGATTTATTGTATTGTATTGTTTTTCTGCTGTGATGCCCGTGTTGTGAGCCCTGTCATCCATCAATTCAGTTACTAATCAGTCAAATGTTCCTCTCATCTGACGATAAAGACACAAGGTCATTTTAGGGTCATGTAATCATTTCTCCCAAACCCCTTTGAGAATTTTTATGAAAGTTGGTCATAATGCTCATCTCATACCGTCACATCCGGTTGGGGACTTTGTATTGCATAGCAATAATCAATCGAATTGTTTAACTTTCTGTTACAATACTAATAAATCCTGTATATAATAAAATGTAAATGACCTATATTTTGGTGGGGTATATGGAATTGCCCATGTCCGTCTATGACTGAATGCACATGTAAGTGTTGTTTGTTGTTGTTAGGTACTTTTTTGAGTGACCTATACATTTATTAAGCACACAGTCATACAATCGTACAGCAATATGAATTAGTAATATTTTAATTTGCCAAGCCAATGTGGGGTCATAGCCATTCAGTTACTGAAAGTGGATATATTTAGGCGTCTTTGGTTGTGTTCGTAATTGTATCCAGTGAAGGTGGATTAGCATTTCGGAGCTTTTGTTAATCAAAATATGCAGTTTTGCATTGCATCAAGTATTCGACTGCATACAGAATGACAGATATGTGGGAACATCCAATGGATACATTTCCAATTTGTCAACTTGTATTCCTGAAAGTTTTATATATGCTGTTTTCTCGTATTCTCAGAGGGCTAAGCGTGTAAATTTGTTACCTATAAAACTGTACACATTTTAGCAACATTTTTTACATGTTATATGATAGAAAACAATTCTCATCTTTCAGTTGGTGTCTTCATAAATTGCATGAGTTTTCTCCTGACATGAATTTTGCTACAGTATCTGAGGTCACCCACATAATACTCAGAAATATGAAGAAAGTTTCTCGTATTCTCAGGGATTTATGTTTGAGTCTCGGGCATTGCTACATTGTAGAATCCAAAAACTTCTAAATGCCAACGTGCATAGCTTGGCATAATATGTTACAAATAACATAACAATAATAACGATATACAGCATAATAAAACAATATGGGCACTTTTACTTACCCAATCACAAAAACATAGGGAAATTTCAGCATTTTCAGTAAAATGCCAATATTTTCATTCATTTTGAGTCAAATCACTTGAAACTTTTTGTGTGCCAGTTTTGTACCATATATCTGTAATTGATAACATAGAGTTGCTAATTTGACACTTTTAATGTAAACAAACGAGAATATAAAAAATCCTGAGATTACGAGAAACAGGGATAATAGAAATTGTGCTCCCTTAAACTTTAATTGAGAATGTACAAATGTTGAAATAAGCTTACCAAAGATATTTTTCTTGATAGAGATATTTATCTTTAGACAGAAAGGAATGTTGAGTACAAAAAGAGTTGTAACAAGCTCAACAGACGTTATACGTATGTAGTTGGGTTGACAACAAAATATTGAATCGAATTTGTAAATGGGCAGATCCTATGCGATAAAGAAAATGAATGCCACATACTTAAAACATACAATAGCTTTTAACCGGTACGAGTTCAAATATGTGAAATCTAAAAATGCGACTACACACGTCTTTTCGTATTTAATCTTACAAAAGTGGAACTTCATTCTTGCCAAAGTCCTAATTTTATCATGCAACTAGCATTAAATCTGACCGATAACACCTGACCGATATTATAAAATGTTATCACGTCAGTGACATGATACCACTTTTTATCATGCAACTAGCATTAAATCTGACCGATAACACCCGTCCGATATTTAAAAATGTTATCACGTCAGTGACATGATAACACTTTGTAACCACGCCCACATGCTGGACTACTTCCCGTGCAACAATCAGGACTCCTCAAGTGCAAACACAGAGAAAGACTAATCAAAATATTTCATTTATCCTATCATTGTTGTATTTTCGTTTACAAATTATGGCTAATGATGTATTCATTGCATAAAAATACAGCCCAAATAAAGAAATTGAATGTTTAAAAACAAACAGCACGGCATCATAAAAATAGAAAACTGCCGTAGAATTTTTATTTTTGAAATAAACATATTGTTGTCGGTATTCATTTTCTGAGTTAGATCATTTGCAATCGATCTACAGCAATTTTGAAGCAAAGTTTGAGAAAAAGTTGATTTTCATTTATTTATCACTATCCAATTTCCACAGTAAGTCCTTAATGCGTGATTGAAATGGCCTGAAACCTATCAGCTACCTATCAAAAGTTGAAAACTGTCTTTAAACCGCTCACTTTTCACTCAGCAACTCTCAAGTTCATCGTTTGTTTACAAAAAGAATACCCTACAGTAGTGTTGCTATTGTTGAACCCACGAAGCCGTTTTTAAAATGTCTGTGTTTCACTCGGAAATTCTTGCGTGTGTCTTTGCAAATAAAAATCGTTTGCAAAGTAATATCATAGCATAAAACAATAAAACATTTGCAATAGTCTTATGAAGGTAATTATAAAGCTATATTTATGTCGTTTTTATCTTTTTGTCCCTCGAAATGTAGAACTATATTTCGATGCACATGTAGTAATTGGAAATCATTTTCTTTTACAAATACATCATTTATTCTATTTAAGGCCCCTTAAATGTTAAACATTTACATGAAGATTTTGAATGATGAATGGAATATTAGTCAACTGTCTTTTCGGAGTCTCGCCTTTTCCGATCGCATCTATCTCACCTGATTTCACATGTTATCAAAAGACAGTAGCCTAATATTCTCTATATATAACATGTTTCGGCCAATTATTAGATACAACATGAAAATACGTCATGAAATATTAACCCTATCAGCGACTTAGTATTAGGCTTTTAAAAGAGTAAGCAAATGTAAAAGGCATTCAATAGGCCACTTTACATTCATTGCAAACAGAAAGTTAGGAAGTACCAGCATGCAGATTCACTCGATACGTGTTACGATTAGTCGTATTATTACGGTAAGTTCTATTGCAAGATATTAATTTTGCCGGACGACATTCATTATCGTTTCATAGATTTTAAACTGAGCACATTATTACCAGCTTTACTTCTTTGAATTAAAAGCGGGTAATTTCATAAACAACTGGTTTGATATATATATATATAGATTTAAACGATCTTAAAGTTAACACTGCTCTTACAAGCTGGTCCAAGTGTAACATATATGCTTTGTTGCACGAACTTCTTCTTTTCGGTGTTTTAACAGTCATGTTCATCGAAATACTATTAACCCATGACTAAAAGTTATGTTAGAGTTAGTTTGATAAGCATAACTTCAGAAATAAGTGAGTCAGACTATCGTCTATATATGAAGCCTGTAGAAGATTTAACTTTCATGTGTGTACACGATACCGACACGACAGGTAAATCATTGTCTCACGTTGAAGTTTCTCAGATTGCGCGTTTGAACCTAGGGTCACAATCTCCTTTCGATATAAGCCACTGAATTTTAGTAACAATAATCTTTAATGTAACCTTTCTAGTATTTCTTAGGAAGTCTTAAATACGATGCTGCACATTACACATGCTGGTTAAATGCGATATTTGGTCTACCATATATGTATATCGTTTGACCCAGTCGCTCAGGTGTATTTCACGTACGTCATTTATCACAGTGCATCAATACGAGGCACATGCCATATTATTGCCAACACCGAGAGACTAAAATGTTTGAGCCGGAAGCCACGTTAAGGTTTTTCTTTCAGATTGTTTTCTGTTTCACAGTAAGTATTCGCAAAGTATTAAATAAGCGCAAAGTATTAAATAAGTTATCCAGACACTGAAAACTCTTTTGCTTTCTGGTAGGTGTCCGAGAAGGTGTCCGGGTAGGTGTCCGGGAAGACTGACAAAATCAGATTTATGGCGGTATTTTTCTTCTTAACCCTGTCGGTTTACTATAACAATGCTTGTAAATATTTCGTACATGCAACCGCGGTACATAAACCGCAAACATAAACATTATGTCATTTCAAATAAAGACAAAAGTAAGTGTTTCAGTTATCATTTCATTTGTTTTGATATGTAAATAAATTAAAAATAATAGTATTTTGAAAATGTAGACCCACAGCGATCATGTGTAACACATAAGCAGTTTGAAGTAAGCAAACCACAGTGATTCAACAATTAACTTGAACTGTTGTTTTAAGCGCCGCACCGAAAAGGAATATATTCTCTTCACAATGTCATGGGGCATGTTTGAGCAAATGTAGATTATCAGGATAGGAGTTATGGAGTTATGTTTTGGACAACCATATTTCAAAAAGGGAGATATTTAAAAAATGTGGTAAGCTAGAGTTATTGTTCTTGATCACGGCACTTTGTTGCAATATTCCGTATAAAAGCTTGTAATATCAACTTAATAACTTATTATATAATAAATATGTTTAGTTATGCCCCGCACTATCATCTTAGAAAAGAGAGATAATTCAAGAACTGTTCAAGCAAGAGTTCATGCATTTTATCACTGCATTTACTCTCAATATCGTCTATCAATGTGTGTAGTTTTAACTATCTTATATGTTCCGTACAAGCATATTACATCAAGGGCCTTAAAGTAAGAGTAATGATTATTGGTCCCTGGACTTACAATGTGTCAAGTCAATAAAGGGAGATAATTCAGAATTGGGGTCAACTAGAGTTATTGTTCTTGGTCACTGGACGTCCCCGTTCTGTCAATCACCTCTTACAGTGTTTGAAGTATCAAGTCCATCCTTGAACTCCATAAAAACTTTAACATAAGTGGAGAGAATTCAAAATTGTAGTTATGGGTTTTTCTCACTGCACATTCTCGCAATGACCACTAGAAATGTTTGAAATCTCAAATCAATATTTTGCAGCTTTTTCGAGTTATGATCTGTACAAACTTTTTATATAGATTAAGATAATTAAAAAATATGCTCAGCTAGAGTTATGGTTATCTGTCACTGCACTCCATCTCAATGACATTTGCTGATGAAACCCGTACATAATATGAAATACCTGTTGCATATGTGAACATCGTGCACACAAGTCGATACTAAGCTTTATTGTAAATTATTATTGTGATGTGCATTGACTTTCATATGTCAAGTGAACTATTTGTTTCTCTTTATAGAAAAACCAAGGACATCTTTGAAATGATGAATGCTCCCTGAACTAACTGATGCATCTTGATGTTTCCAATTTTGTCAAAGTGAGATTATTGAAAACCTGGGCATGGGTAAGGTATGGTTAACTGACAATGCATTTACTCTTAATGTCAATTACCGCTGTTTAAAATATAACGTCAATCCTATGAATAAGTGTCAGGTTTCGTTCAGGACAAAAATAAATTCAAATACAGAAGATTACATTCAAAATTTGTGCAAGGAAGAGATTGATTCTTTGACAGTGCACTTCCTTTTAATGTCCTCTCCCACTTGTGAAATATCAAATCAGTCTGTTGAATAGTGATTGAGTTTTGTTCCAAACAAGCATAGGTTGGAATACAAAGGGAGATCATTAAAAACTGTGCAAGAAACCATTGTGGTTCTTGGTCTCTGCACTTCCTCTCAATGTCCTCTTCTACTGTGTGAAACATAAAGTCCTGTAGACGCATTCAAGTTATACTCTGAACATGTATTATTTAAGATAACGATGAGAGATAATGAAAGATTCAACAAGCACGGTTAGATTTCTTGGTTACTGTACTTCATCTTATTACCATTATGTAACATATCAAGTCAACTCCTTGATTATTTGTTTGTGATTTGCTCCGGAGAAACATAATTTTAAATTGCAAAAATATTGAATTGAGACACTACTAAATTAAAAACAGAAACCATTCCTGTGTTGTTCTCTTTATGCTTTATAGTAATTGTTAGTCCCAAACAGATCAAAGATCTTTAGGGAGGGAGTACATTTTTGCTCGGTCAGAGCAATCAATCCGACCGTCAGTACTTCGTGTCCGGGTTGTAACTTCTTGAAGCATAAACCAATTTCCAAATAACTTTACACACTTGTTGCTTATTACAAATGCATCACCTCCAGCGACGTACCTTGAAGAACAAGGTCACAGTGTAGGACATAAAGCCTCTTATAACTTATACATGCACGAACTGATTTTGAAATAACTTCGAACAAGTTGCGTGTCATGCATCACACCCGGAGAGGTACCTTAAAGTCACATTCAGGGCTCAAAACAATATGAAGGGTTTTATATTGGTTTATTCTAGTCCGAGATTAATAAACTGATTTTGAAATAACTTCATCTTATTGTTACCCATACCACAGGGTTGTGCACAAGTCTTTGGGAGCTACCTTTAGGTTCATGGACATACTAAGAGCTAAAGCGGGATACAAGTTTCAATACAGGTATAATAGGTCCGGCCTGTAACATGAAGAGAAAGGCAAAGGTCACCTTTGGTTCAAAGGTCATGTGACTATATCACCCAAACCCCTTGAAAGAGTTTCCAAGAACTTTGGCCATATAAGCATGACACTCTGCCGATTTAAGTTATTCGTACTGAAAGTAGATGTTACGGAACATAGGAGAATAAGATGCTTGAATTAACCTACTTGATATTCATGCTGAGTGTTGGCACATTAATTCAGTCCGTTGCTTGACGCACATTGCGTGCACTCTTAAAACTGATATTTAAAGTGTTGATGTATCTAAAGTTTCATCAAGATTTAGATACTACTGAGGACAATGTAAATATGCACAACCCCAAATGAGTTATCATACATTGTATGTATTACTCTAATATTGCCATGAACAGAGGTGTTATTGAAGATGTGTTCAATATAATATAACTAGAGTAACATGAGAAAGCGTATCATTTTCATCTGCTAATAAAACTGAAATATCCTTACCACCTGGCACCCAGTTAGATGTTTTCAGATAAAGGTGACCAATTCATCCAACCACACACCCCTAATTCATAGACAAAGGCAGTTTGTTTGTATTTTTCTGTTATAATATTTAATAATAATTCTCATTATCTATTGAACCAAATAAAAATAATTGAGCTAAAAGAAGTAAGCAAATAATGGGGTACAAAATTAAAACTAAACACAGGAAACGACTCCTGTTTTATCTTTATGCTATACAGTAATTATTAGTCCAAAACAGATCAAAGATCGTTAAGGACTGCACGTTTGCTGGGTTAGACCGATCGATCTGACCGTCCGCACTTTGTGTCTGTGCTCTAACTTCTATAAGCATGAACCGATTTTCAAATTACTCCACAGAGTTGTTGCTCATAGCAAAAGCGTGTGCCATGGACAACATCCAGGAGGTTACTTAAAAGGTACATGTCACACTTGAAGTCAAAGGCTCAAAGGTCACCAATCTATATTATTCTAACCCTTTGAAGATGTTTTTCAAACTTTTGTCAAATGATAACCTCATCATGATGTAAAAGGTCATGGTTATCTAGTGTCGAAATGTCATGCGACTACAAATGTATATTATCCAAGTTTCATGAAATTTTAGGGATATTTCATTACAATACTCCATCCACTAGTTCATGTCAAACTAAGATAAAAAGTTTGGATATTATATTAGTAAACTGGTTGTGCTGTAATATCTTCAAGTAATCAAAGCGCTGTGAGCGCTGGAGGCCTGGGGGCTATAGGTTAACTCCCCGAAAAACAACTTTTGACCTACGTGTTTTGCGCTGAACTTTACCTAAATCGCGGGTCAAAATGTGCAGAGGACGAAATTCAATATATGACACAGAATGAATGATTCAGAAATATATGGGTGGCAGGGAAGTTTGTTTTATTATAAAACGTACGTTAAATGAAAAATAATCACATAGTCAACATTATAAATTGTTTAAGCCAATAAAAATAATCCGATCTGCGCTCTGTACAACTTCAAGAGATATGATCTGATGATGTGGATCGAAAGTTATTGTTTACCAAGGACAAGACCTTGAAACAGAAATAAACAAAGCAATACCAGCAATGAAATATAAAACAGTACTGTACAATGTGTATAACAGAGAAAACCAAAAATGATTCTGGGTTACCTTGTAGTTGTAATCGGTGAAACCGTTCACTGGGCCTTGACATGCAGCGTCCTCGATAAATGGCGGGTGATTTTGATCGCGTGAGTTCCTTCTCGGGAATGTACGTAAATTATATCTTTTTTTAGAGAAATTTATTTTTAGGTAAATGTATATGTAATCGTTCGTAAATAACAAAGTTGTCAATGAAATAACATCGGAAATTTGAAAATAAAACTACAAACTCTTATATCGAGCTCCGTACGTTTCCGTAAATTTCCGTAAATATCCGTACTTTTCCGTGATATGCATATGATTATCTTCCGTAATCAGCTAACAGCGCATTAATTTCTAAAACAGAAAAAAATGTGAAATGCAGCCCGTAAGCTATATACCTTCCTGCAATCATTTGAAGTTGTATGTACTCTTTTTATTTGTAATATGTTCTTATCATATGCGACATTCAAACAGAAGATTGATCTGGTCTGTCTTGCACTACTTTCGCATAGCGCATGTTTACAGTTGTTATTCGCACATAGCACAGTTAAATTTCTTGCAGTGTTTGAAATGTGGTATGCTAACTTAGGCCTAGGGGACTTTCAGTCCCCAGGCCAAAAACCAATAATTACGTTTTATGTATGTAATGCAACAGTGTTCTACGCTTTTCATCGTGTCTGCTTGTTTCATTTAATTTACAGTATATATTTCCGTTTTATTTTCATTGTATTGTTTTTTTTCAGCTAAGATGCGTATGTTTTAAGCCCTGTCATCTCTCCACCCAGTTATTAACATACATAACTTTCTGTTACTTTGCTAATAATCCGAGTTAATCCCTGTACATGTATATTATACAACGTAAATTGCCGATATTTTGATGGGGTGTATTGATTTGCTGCTTTCGGTCTATGATTGAATGCATATGTATATGTTGTTTGTTTCTGTTTATGTAGTACGTAATATTCGAGCCACCCATCAACACACTGTATCGGCAAAACGCACCAACGTACTGCTCAAAAATCAGCTATGTTTCGTTGGAGCCTTGTAATGTTTGTCAAAGTAGCACTGTTATATTGGAGCCATTGCTTTTTGCCGATACAGCTTGTTCTTGATATAGGGTCATGACATCTTACAGCAATATGAATTGGTAATAAAGATGAGCACCTAATGTTTTGCTTGTGGAGTCATGGCCATTCAGTAACTAAAAATGGGTTTCTTTAATTTGTGTCACGGGTAATTTCAGAAGTATTTGACCTAGCGTTTTGGGTTTTGTTCGTGACATCATCCAATGAAGGTGGATTGGCATTCTTTAACTTTTGTAAATCAAGACATGCAGTTTAGCCGTGCATCTAGTGTTCGACTGCATACAGAAGTGTATTTTAAATTTGTCAGATTGTTTTCATGAAAGTTTTATATAAATAAATGGGTTCCCAACGATTTTAATTGAAAATTTACAAATAATCGGATCTGTTCCGTAATTCAACGGCTGGTCAGATTTTTTATGCTTGTGTTCGATGCTCTATGAGTATCAGTTACCTCCCAGTGTGTCCATACCATATTTTTATTGTTACAACAATGATCTGATTCTACATTTATTAGGTTATTAAAAAGGAATAGCATTTGATAAAGTCTGTTGAAATGAACTTAAACAAAGATATCTTTCTTGATATATATAATTTTTTGATTTACCTTTAGACAGAAAGGAATGCTCAGTACAAAACAAGTGTTTTATAAGTCTAGATGTCGCTGTTTTGACAACAAATTATTGAATCGAATTTGCTAATTAGCAGATCATACGCAATTAAGAAAATGTATACCAACTAACTATAAAGTACAATAGATTTTAATCGGTACAAGGTCAAATATGTGATGTGTAACAATGCGACTCCATCACAATTTGATGAAAATATATCCAAACTAGTTTTGCCGTTCGGCTCAACAGTCGTATCATAAAAACTATATATTGACATTTTAGAGTAACAAGGGAGACACTATCATAACGTCACGTGAATGAATAGTACATATATTTGAAAGTGAATGTAAGTTGATACCGTGCAAAAAGACATGCGTCTTATTAGTAGTGTAATGATGATTAATTTTCTGAAGAGAAATCGTATGATATATTTTTCTTAAGCTTACCTGACAGAAAGTCGTTCCGAATTTAATCTAAGAATTGGAAAAAATTGAAATTCTGTTTTGCTGCACATATTTGACGAGGTTTTAATTAAGCTCAAGTTTGACCAATGAATCAGCGACTGAAAGATAATAGATATAAAACGTTTTGACTTTAAACACATATTTGCATTACTTAGCCCGGAATGTAAAACTACGACTTCACGCGACTTTTGTAATTCAAATTAAAACCAAACTATTTTCGCCGTTCGGCAAATAATCATAGAAAACAAAGTTGAGCGGAAACAAGGAAGACAAGTAAGTGTCGTAACATTAAGTCATTAAATACAACTTGAAAAAGAGGTGAATTTACCCCTCCTTTCAAATACTACTCAATAACGTGATTCCTATTTATATTCCTTTTTTAACTTGGCTACCACCCGACACACACTTCTCAAACTTGTGATCGTCAACTTTGCATATGTTTGTATCAGTACAACTCCTGCTTCAGTGTTGAAATCATGTACTCCTTAATGTCTATAAATAGTGTCCTGTCTAAGACCTCGATAATTAGCCAAGCGCAAAACAGTATAGTACATGTTTTAAATTTACATACAACAGTAACGTTGTCTGCATATCAAGAGCACTGGAGGCCCAAAACTACTTAGTGCCGGTTACAAGAGTTGGTTAGAAACCAAAATGTCTGTATAAAACGTGAATAATCTAAGTGGGAAATATTCAATCTCGAATTTCATCTTATAAGTACCTAGGATTTCGACGGGAGTATTTGAAGTTGGAGTGTAAGGCAAAATTAAATGTATGCATTAGATACAAAATGTGAGTAAATATAAATTTTGAAGGCTTGTAAGTTGTTTAGGTTGACAGTTATACATTGTGTCTACTACTGAACGATGAGAACAATAAATACAAACTTTTCAGAGTGCTCGTGAAGCAGGTTTCTATGGATCTTTCATCGGATACAGTGACAACATTGGCATCAGAAAAGTGAGTATTTAAACCTAGAAGTTTACAAGAATTAAAAATGTTATTAGACAACTAAATATCAATTAGTGGTATTATTTGCATTACAGAGCAGCGTAAACTTAATCACAGTTTTGTAATATACATGTATACTAGTAGTGATCATGCAAGAGCAAAACGACATATATGTCTTTTTATCTTTTAAAGTCTTGTAGAATGCGGGTGAAACGGACTGCACTGCAAAACAGGGAGAGCATTTACCCATTTAACAAGTGTAGACGAGAGCATATCGACAGTATTTCAGCCCGGAAACTTCAGATATTTTAATCCATCTCTACAATGGGCTGCAATTCGACCATAAGTACCGGAATCAGTAGACTTTCAAGTAAGTATTAATATAATCTTTTGAGCTATATAAATATTCATCAGTTAATACTGTAAAAACAATTTGAATGAACTATCCTGTAATCTTATCTACAAGCGCTCGTCATCAGGGTCTATACTGTTACACACTCGGTATTCAAATGCCGAAAAACACTTTCACTTTCTTTTTTGGTAGGTGCCCGCGTTCAAATAAATAGAAGCATCTGTTAGTCTAATTCAAGAATGATACTGATGTAGCCAGTTTCATGAATTTGCATACTGCCAAATTTGTTGAAACCGTCCATATACTAGTTAACGGATACTTTGTAATCCATATTAACTTATTGTTAGATCATAACGCGCAGTTGAATTTCACTCATGTCATTGGTCACAGTGTTCTGGAAAAGCATATCACACACAGGGAGATTATTCAAAAATAGTGTAACCAAGAGGTATGGTTCTTTACCCCTGTAATGTGTCTTAATGTTTTCTATATATTTGAGTAATATTGATTTAATACCTAAAATACTGTTTGAGTTATGCTCCGGAAAGTCATAATATAGAAAGGGAGATAGTTAGAAATAGGGTATACTAGAGTTATGGTTCTTGGTCACTGCGCGTCCATTCAATCACCACAAACATGTGTAGCAGCATGTCCATCACTTTTATTTTGTTTTAGCTATCTTTAACTTTAATGTAAATATAAATGTGGTAGGCTAGAATTACAGTTCTTGTTCTCTGCATTTTCCCTCTATTAGCTATATCAATATTTGAAGTATCAAGTCAATACCGTACATAATTTTCGATTAATGCTGCGGAGAAGCTTCTTACATAAAGGGAGATAATTATGATCAAACGTATTCAAATTCTCCAATTTTGTAAAAGAGGTACATGTGAAAATCTGTGCATGGTAGAGTTATGCTTTTTTGACAGTGCACTTCCTCTGAAAACTCAGTTATCGCTGTCTGAAATATAAAGTCAAACCAATGAATAACTGACAAGTTTCGTTCAATAACTGACAAGTTTCGTTCGGAACAAAAGCAAGTTCAAATGCAAATGAGTTAATTCAAAATGTGTACAAGGGAGATTATGATTCTTTTTCACTGCACTTCCTTTTAATGTTCTCTATCACTTGTGAAATATCAAGTCAATCTGTTGAATAGTGATGGAGTAATGTTCCAAACATAGGACTCAGTAAATGTGAATTCATTTGTTCTAAATTTGACTTAGCGTCTTGTGTTCAGTTCATGGCTACATCCAGTGAAACGGATTAGCATTTCTAAACTTTTTAAATCAGGATACGCAGTTTTGCAGTACATCTATTGTGGGACTGCATACAGAATGGTAGATAAGTGTGAAGATCTCAGTCCTATGGACACATTTTTAATTTGTCAAATTGTGTTCCTCAAATATTTGTATAAAACAAACTGTGCTCCCCAACACTTTAATTGAGAATTTACAGAAAGCTATCATGTCCAGCATTTACGAAGACGTTAGGTAGATACTTTCGTTACATAAATTTCAAAATGATAGAGTAATGCACATTACATGGCAGAGAATTTAACGCTTGCACCTCTGAGGCTTATCTTATGTTTGTCAAGAATGCAGTATGATTTAATAAAGGTTTTGGCTCCCAGTACTTATTTCATAAGGTCTAGACACCCCTTAAGACGACCCACAACTACTTCTTTTGTATTTACATTTTACGAAAATAGAATCAAAATAGTTTTGCCATTCCGAAAAATAACATCGACAGCAACGTCAAAACGTTGAAAAGTTAATTTGCCTCTCGTTCGAAAAAGTGATTCGTTTTTCTCTACATTTTGTGCCGGTTATAATCTGCTTCCGCTCCATACGTATAACACACATAGTAGAACCATACTTTCAGAACATTCACACTGTTCTTCGGTCAGAGCTCTCTGTCGCTTAACAGAAAATCAAGAGTATGGCACATTGTCTTTTTCATCTCTCTGTCTCGACTTTGATTAAAGTGTGACACCCTACCTATCAACACATACCTTTCTAAATGTTGCTTGTCAATTTTGCATATTTTTATTTCAGTACAACTCCTGCTTGGGTGTTGACATTATGTACTCCTAGGTGACCATAGATATTATCCTATCTAAAGCCATGAAAAATAACCAAGATTAAAACAGACTTGTACCTGTTTAAAATGTTCAACTGTAATAACTGCGTTTCCTGCATATCAGGAGAATCAGAAGCAAAAACATGATTTCGTGCCGGATGCTTGAATTCATTAAATGCCTGTAGGCCCAAGCTTGTGAAATCTGGAGTCTGTCTTTTGTTGCGTCCCAGTCAAAATGCAGTATAGTTTCATTAAGGTTTTGGCTCCCAGTGCACATGTCATTAGGTCCAGACTTCCGTTACGTCACCTCAACACGTCCCAAAGATAGGTCCTTGTACAGTCACAACCCAGACCCCCCGCCCCCCTCCACTTTGTACGCATAAAACATATTATGAGCTGGATCTGATGTCATGCATCAAAGCCATTAGGCATAATGCTATCTATAGAGAGGGTCAATCATTATTTGGATTTAATTTTCGCGCTATTAAAACTAAGAATTCCTTCGTTCCACGCATAGATAACTACATCAATCACAATAACATCTTATTTATCTCCTTGAATGACCTAATTTCGCAGCAAATCAGACTGCTTTGGCTTTGCACAATGGAATTATATGAGCCAGGGAAAAAATCATACCCTCCCAAGGTATTGAACCTGTTGATATTCTGATAAGATTCCTGAAACAATGACAATTAAAAAGTTTGATAATTTGCATGACTGTACGAAGTGGTTCTGATCACAACACCATTCCCCACCTTCTCCCAGTTGTTTTGATAAAACATTCATTTTTTCAAAACATATTCTGTACTAGCTCTTAAAATAACAACATGAGTTTTTACTGCAC
Source organism: Saxidomus purpurata (assembly GCA_022818135.1). Classification (NCBI taxonomy): domain Eukaryota; kingdom Metazoa; phylum Mollusca; class Bivalvia; order Venerida; family Veneridae; genus Saxidomus; species Saxidomus purpurata. The sequence continues at coordinate 11,571 of JAFMSR010001431.1, read as the reverse complement.
TTGACTGAAACCACTATCAAATAGTATGCATCAAGTTTGATTTGTTTGTAAACAGACAAACTCGGAACAGTAACATTTACCACGTTATTGTCCTACTACTTCTACTTTTGGCTTGACGTTTCGACAAATTTTATTGGTTTTATGTGCAGACTCGCCAAAAAAGTAATGAACAATTTTGAACAAAGAAACAAGAACTTCAATCCCGATTGAGCCGACCAGATAAAAAAATACAAAACCCAAAGTATTTAAACTTATTTGACATTGACACGTGCAGTCACCTAGCGAATACTGATTTACTATCGGCCTTTATGACAGAATAAGCGTGGTTTTTTAAGAAATAATTATATTGTTTCAAGACCGTTATACTTATTTACTGTGTTCTGTGCTCCATTTTGTCATCAAAACATCAAGAAAGACACGTAAGAAAGCAGTTGTGCATACACATTACACCTGCGCTGCATATGTTCACATTCTGGCATAGAAACGGTGTGCACTAATTTTTTTCTCCGTGCATTATATCTCCAGGACTCGTTTTTTAATTCACCCCAACACTGCTGTCGGCAGCCTTAAGATTATCCAGGTACGAAAACTTAAAACATCACACGAATTTCGTAACGGAGGGTGTCTAATTCATCTTTCATCCTCTTTGATATATGATGAATCAAGCTACAAATTGTATTCGTGTGTGATTTTACACTTGGATAACATGTACATATACGAAAAATAATTAGATGATAAATAATAGTCGGCCATTTATATCATAGGTCAACCAAGCCCTTTCTCCCACCTTTAAAACTAAAACTCTTTTTGGCACAAGTTTCAACGGCTTTATGATAGAATAACCAATCAGTGGCGGATTTTTACAAGCCCTAAAACAAAATAATTAGACATTCACTTTTATGTAAACCGTTATCAAAGCTATTGTTATACAATTTTAAAATACTGATATGAAAAGAGGAAGCATATGTAAAAGGCATTCAACGGCCACTTTGTATTTGTTGCAAACTGCGAGTTAGGTGGAACCAGCACGCAGTTTTACTTGAGTTGTGTTACGATTGACACATAAGGAATACAAAACAAGTAATTTCTATTGCAAGACATTTGCTTTTATCAGGAAATGACATGAAATATATTTTCATAAAATTTAAACGGAGCATATTATGAACAATTTCATATCTCGAAATTTAGAGCGGGTTAATTAATAAACAGCTGGTTTGATATTTAGAGGATAATACACGAATGAGCCGATCCGGGACATGATAAACGGCCCGCAAAGAGCATAACGACACGAGTGCTTTAGTCTGACTGAGTGCTATTATGCGACTGAGGGCCGATCGTACGACGAGAATTAAATTGATAATTAGTGGTATTAGTTGCATAAGCATGCAGCCCTTGTGTTGAAGTACTATTGTAATATAAAGTTGTAGAATTGTAGAAATCATACAAGATCTATAATAACATGTAATATATGTAAAACGTCTGAAATGCAATGCACTGCAAAACAGATAGATCATCTATATTGTACAGAGTGTGTAGACGAGAAGATAACGACATCATTTCAGCCCGGAAACTTCTATGGAACAGTTTTGATGCAAAAATTACATTGAGCCTTCTGACATCCCATCTTGCATTGTTACGTGTGTATTTGTCCATCTGATATTACATGTTTCTTTTTGATATGTTCTATGCTTATAACTGGAGAAATTACTACACCTTTCTGAGAGATGAATTATTGTATTCTACATTATTTCATATATCAGTGTTCTGTATTTGCTATTAAACTGAACTTATATTTAAAGATGATTGAGTAAACGGTCGAAATTAAGTTGAACAACCTGACTGCATTGTTTGGTTGTCATTCATACCCTCATCATAACATTCTATAAATGATACTGGATCGAAATGTATTTCTTATTAACTGCGTTTGTCATACTTGAAATGTATGATTTTAACGTCTTTTAACATTATTAGCCAACTGCTAATATAGACCAATATAGCTACGTTGTACTGACATAAGCATAATATATCTAAGCTAAACAACGCATGCCAGTTGGACGAACAATGAATGTCATCACGCACCGTTGAAACGTGCACTCGCATTATTACACCAGATGGCGCGTTTGCATAATGATCGACAATTTTCGGCACCTACGTAATAATCCGTACTTTTAGGAGAATTATGTCTTGGGGAGATATATTGTTTTTGCCATGTCTGTCTGTCTGTCCGTCCATCCGTCCGTCCGCCCATCCGTCTGTCCGAGCCCGCATATGGGCATATATTGGGTACTATATCATTCATTCCGTCAGGTAGCCAACAAAAAAAGGGCACATGTTGGGTACTTTTAATACTTTATATAGTGCCTTGTTGGCTACTTTCTTATCATAGGAGGCAATGGAAAGTACCCAACAAATGCCCATTTGTAGGGTCGTCCGTCTGTCTGTCTGATATATTATGCTTATGTCAGTATAATGTTGCTATATTGGTCTATATTAGCAGTTGCCTAATATGTTAAAAGACGTAAAAATCAAACATTTCAAGTATGACAAACGCAGTTAATAAGAAATACATTTCGATCCAGTATCATTTATAGAATGTTATGATGAGAGTATGACTGACAATCAAACAATGCAGTCAGGTTGTTCAACTTCATTTCGACCGTTTACTCAATCATATTTACATATATATGTTCAGTTTATGATAGCAAATACAGAACAGTGATATATGAAATAATGTAGAATACAACAATTCATCTCTCAGAAAGGTGTAATAATTTTTCCAGTTATAAGCACAGAGCATATCAAAAAGAAACATGTAATATCAGATGGACAATTACACACGTAACACTGCAAGATGGGATGTCAGAAGGCTCAATGTAATTTTTGCACCAAAACTGTTCCATAAACTTCCATTATCCTGATTCATGTCTTTTGCAAAAATGATCAAGGCTGCAATTCGTCCACATGTACCGAAATCCATAGAGTTTTTAATTATCTTTTGAGCAATATGAATATGCATCTGTATTAAAATACTGTAACAACAATATGCATGCACTTTGTTGTAATCTTATCTACTGTCAATCATTATCGCCGTCTACACTGTTTCACACTTAGTATTCAAAAAGCCTTAAACACCTTTCCTTTGCTTTGTGGTAAGTCCCCGGCATCTGCTAGCCTAAATTCAAACTTGTACATATTAAGCCAGTTCGTTAAATTTGCAGCCTTACATGCTTTATACTTCGGACTAAATATTTCCATATTTGTTGAAACCGTCCAGCATGTCATGACTGAGGAGTTCGATCACATATTCTTGGTTTTATATATGTGTGAAAATTTGAGCATTTTAAATACTATTTGAAATTTAACACATTCTGTAGCTTTGGGGATACTTGTTACGAAACATATCATTGCCGTTATTGTATATTATAGTCTATTCACTCTGAAGTATGCCATATTATATTATAAGTGTATCTGATATTTATTGTAAAAGTAAAGAAATACACTACAGCAAAACAATTGAAAATCAAACAGAAATACATACAGCTGGATATTTCTGATTTTGCACAAATGTTGTAATGAACAGTCGGTTGGCTATGCAGCATTAATGAAAGAAAAACTTAATATATGTAGTTTTTCACATAACACATACCTGCTTACTGCAATAGTTGGTCTGCCATATTATTCTATCGTTAGACCTAGTCGCCCAGATGTATTTGACTTAAATTATTTACAACAGTGTTTCAATAGGGGACACTTTAGTTTTACAACCATTTTTATCAACACGGAGATACTAAAGTGTCTGAGCTAGGAGTCATGTCAATGCTTTTTCAGACTTTCCTGTTAATGACTGTGTTTTCTTCTAAAATCTGTCAGTGTGTTAGTACTTTGATTGTGAATATTTCGTGAAAGCAGTCGCGGTACATATAAACCTGTTGAATTTCACTCGAAACGCTCTGCCGTTGCAAGTAAAGACTTAAGTTAGTGTTTAAGTTGTCATTTTATTGGTTTGCTTTGTAAATAACATTGAAAATGATAATGTTTTGATAATCTACACCCAACGATATCACTCTGTGCATCATGTGTAACACAATAGCAGTTTGGATTAAGCAAGCCGTAATTCAGTGTCAGGCATTGCTTTATACACTTGTTGTTCAATTGCGATCACTTTTATACAACAATGATATACATTTTGTAGGATGTTCCCATGGGCGTTGGTGGACCTGTGTCTTATACCTTCTTTGCCGTTGATTCACTTCTTAGAATGTATTTGTTGCATTGTAGTTATTCCTTGGGTGACCAAGCCTTTAGAGTAGTTTATATGTAACATTTACAGAATGTTGCAGCGTTTGTGCTGGTGTTGCTCCTTCTGTTAGTATAAAGTATATATTTTGGGAGATGAACTCCCATGTACACGTACTTCCACCCATTAGCTCTTTTCTTAATTTCATTATTAAGCTGCTGAATGTTTGCCACAAGGTGACATTTTGTAAAACATTTTATTTGTTTGCAGATAGACAATGGTTGACTTGTTCACGGCATTTCATTTCTGCACCATGGTGCCACTCTTAAGTGTTTCGATAACAGTTGCTCTATTTCTTGTAAACTATCAAAATCAAACTGTCTGGCACTCTCTTCTAACTACTGGTCAGTGAAACATGCAGTGACTCGCTAGGGATAAGAAGCAGCATAATCAGCTGTTTGTGTTTCACTGCGGCACATTCGTACGGGTTATAAATACACATGGAGCAGTCCCTTTGTAAATAAGGCATAGTTTGAATGAGAAAATTGAAGCCCTTTACAATCTAGATTAGGCTGTAACAAGAGAACAAAAGAAACAGAAGAGAAGAGAAACAAAAGAACTGCTGGTATTCCAGGGATGCTATTTCGAGTATTAAGAAGATCCAGTTTCTAACACTTTTCAGGAAATACCTCATAATTTGTTATACACCAACACCGTATAAATATGAAAGCTACCACAAACAGGAAGTTCCAGCCAATAACCAGAAACCATAACGAAGTCTAACGAAAACTTACTTGACAGAAATCAATTATGATCAAAACTCATCTATTATCTGCCGCTTACACATATCAAATATTCATCAGATCAAAACATTCCTCGAAAATACTTCAATACACGATTTAAATGCTCAGTAGGCAGCCATATCCTTCCGTCAAGCAGCAGCCAATCGGATAGCTCGATACAAATTCTATTACGTCATATAAACACGACTGCCTACTGAGCATTTAAATTAATTATTGAAGTATGTTCGAGGAATGTTTTGATCGGATGAATATTTGTTACTGGTAAGGGGCAGATAATAGATGAGTTTTGATTATAATTGATTTCTGTCAATTAAGTTTTCCGCGGTAATAGTTATATACGGAGAAATGAACAAATCAAATGTAAATCGTCGATCACCTCATCGATGTAGACTAAATAAAAAGTACTGTCGTGGACTGAAATCCGGGCCTACTGCATGCAAATGGTTTGATTATATATCAGAAATATTAATAAATTTGTTAGATATATTCAATATGAGTGTGTAGGAGTAGAAATGTCCACCATATCCGTGTAAATACGCTTGAATTTACACTTGGGCAATGGCTATAGTAGGAATATGGAATTACTTAGTTTGGAACCTTGTCTATATAATACAATTTATTTTTAGATATGGTAGCCTGTGGTATGAAGCATAATGAGATGTTTCGTGAGTATTGTGAGCACCTAGACATGTATTTATACTAATACTTTGATCCATGAAATACTATATTTCCTTTTGAAACAGAACTGAGACTGAAGATTTTGGATGACCATTAGTATTTTTAACCCACTTAGCAAACATGTGTATTGTGCCAGTCCGATAAAATTGCCGCCACTTCAAATATTTCGACAGGACATGTCTCAGAATTTTCTCGGAGACACAACAGCTTTGTTTGATGAAGGCGGAAATATGAGCAGGTAGGTTTCTATTTGAAACTGATAAAGCTTGTCAAAAATAAAGGGAAATATTGGATGTAAAACACTTTATTCCCTCAATTCCCTCTATATTATGTGATATCATACAATAATGATATGATATTTTTGTAAAAGTATGCCTACTTTGTTGAATTGCTCCACTTTATGCAATATGCTTTTTCGGAGCATAACTGAACAAATATTTAAGATATCACACTGAGACTACACATTGAGTTAACGTGCAGAAATCAAGAACTATAGTTATAGCTTACCCAATCTTCTCCCTTTATGTAATATGCTTGCCCGGAAAATAACTCCAAAAGTTTGATGCAGAACTTCGAAAACAGCATTTCTAGTTGTGTTTGTATTTTAAAGCGGGTTATTTAAACAAATTGTTTAATAGATATAAATTTGTTTTAATATTACATAATATTTTCGCCTAGATTAGCAATATTTTGGATAGAGACTATGTGAACCGTAGCATTTTACCGATGACTACTAGTAATGCTAATCAAACTAACTCCATCGGAATTTTAGAAATAAGTGAGTCAGAATAGCATATCGCTGTAAGCATCAGTTTCAAGATTACGACACGACAGGTTAATCATTGTCTCATGTTTATGGGTTTGAACCTAGGGTCACGCTCTCTTTTCGATTTAACTCGTAGGAATTTTGATTTTCTCAGATTCCGCTGAATACTAGTAAACTATTACCTCTTTATTTTAACTATGCTGGTATTTCCGAAAAGTCTCAATATTTAATTATTCATCATACACTTCAGTTATTGTGCAATTACCTCAATATATTTCAGGTGGACAATGGTGAAGATGTATTATACATGATTGATACAATAATAGACACTGGCAATGTCTGGAAAACAACAATTTACAGTCTGCAATGTTTAGAATTTAATGTAAGGGTGACAATAAAACAAAAATTGGTTTCGCATCCCGAATATAAGCCTATTATAAATAAATATTTAGTTGATTGATATCCATGAAAGTGTATTTTGAAATAAAAGTTAATGTTAATGTCAAACACTTGAGAAAATACACTGATAATTAACATTCATTAAAGTCCCAGGATCTCTTTGAATTCACTGACTTTGTGAAATAAATAAACTGATAGGATAATGTTTGAACCATGTTCTACTCACTCTAAAAAAATGTTGACATATTCATTTTTTTGTATTCAAATCATTTCTTCACGAAGAAGAGTTACCAGAAAGCCTTTCTTATTTTTTGTAATATCATTGAAATAAAATACTGCTCTATATTTCGAACATTTACATTGATTTAAAAAGTTACGTTAGGAATGAGTTGGTACAAATAAAGGTTATTTCCGCCGGTAAGATATCTTTATAAGTATAATAAGAGCTACTTGTAAATGTGGTCCTGGGACTTTGAGCATGGGTCATATATTTCGGTTTTAAGTAAAAAGGGTTTGCTAACATGACTTTCAGAGTACTTCGAGAAACAATAATGTAAGAACAGCAGTTACATTTTTTATTGGCGGATGTTTTTTCTGGATCCTTCATCGGAGACAGAGGCATTAGTTAAGAAGTGAGTGTTTACAGTTTGATATTAAAAAGAATTAAAAGTCGAAGTAGTTTTACCTCCAGAAACTAAGTTCACGTGAGTATACTGTCACATTGTCCGTCCGTGTTTTCGTCCGTGCGTGAACATTTTGTCCGAGCTATTTCGCAGCAACTACTGGATAGATACCAACGAAACTGTACAAGGAATTATCATATTCCATGACAGCACATCAAGAAGGTGCAAGACACACTTACCTCCCTCAAAGGTGAAGCTCACACTTAGAGTTTATAGGTAATGGGATCATGTACATATGCACATATTCGTGTCACGACTGTAACTTTGTCCTGCATTGAATGATTTTAAAATCATTTTGCACAGATGCTCAGCACATTTAGAAGACGTGACGAGTGCAATGTGAACTTCCTTTCCTCAAAGGTCAATGTGGCATTCAAAGTTTTAAGTTAATGGAGTCCTGTATATATATTCACACGTTCATGACCTGACTGTAACTTTGTCATGCAGTGATTGATTTTGAAATTACTTGGCACAATTGTTCAGCATCATGTGTGGCATACAACACACATGACCGTATCTAAAAGGTTATGGTCGACGTACAGTTTAAACGTTACGAAATCCTGTATCCATGGTTACTCTGTCATGCATGGAAGGATGAGAGGACGGAGATTGTGAGACACATCTTTTGGGGGCATTCGTCATTTCATTTAACTTGATTCAATTACTTGTTTCATCATGACGACGTGCAAAACTAATGCTCCAAACATTGTCGGTTAATGTTCAAATTCACTCTTAACGTGTTCGTGTACGCTCAATATCTATCTATCCCCTGGTCAGATCTTCATGATATTAATTTCATCAAGACTACTTTCAGAAGCGATGTTAAATGCTATAGATCAGTGCCATTCTAACAGATGTTTTGATATTCAAGACTGTTCCATCCCTACTGACCCCTTCAAGGATTTGATGAAACTCTGACCAAATAGTCCTCTTATTAAGACGGCGTGCATAATCTGTGCCAAGCCATTTTGACTAGGGTCAAGCTATCACTTAGGGATCATCGGTTCTTTTCACCGATCCATATATTCTAAAGCCCTTCAAAAATTACCAGGTCATTGGTCATCCCATCAAGTGTAGAACCCATGTTCTGAGCCGGCGGGTTCAAGGTTGGAAGCATCGGTATGAAATCTAATTGAGCATATTACATTTTGGGTCATAAAGTCAAAGGTCAGGGTTACAGGGATCTAACGTATTAAAATTATGTCCGCTCGTCATCTCCATAACCTCTCTTTGAAGTTTCATATTGTTAAAGGTCAGGGTAACATGGAGCTGAAAATTAAAAATCGTGTCGCTCTTCATTACTGAAGACCATTTGGTTCTAGAATTTGTCATGACCAGTGGAAAACCCCTTTTGATATTGGGTCACAGGTCAATGTCACAGGGTCTTTCAAGTTAAAAAAAATGTTTAACGATCAAAATTTAGGCACCGTTGGTTGTAAGATGATATTACTTAGTAGGCTTATTTATCATTGCCAGTGGAAACCTCTATTGCCTTTTGGGTCAAAGGTCCAGGTCTGAGGAACCTTTGATTAAAAATGATTTCCAATTAATAACCGAAGTACGGTGGATCGTAGGATGACATTACTTGATAGACCATGGTATCAACATATGCATGGGCCCTAGTGGGTCGGTGGGTCAAACGTCAAGATCATTTGAGAGGGAAAATGGTGTTTTTTAAACAGCAGTCTTCAAGATGAGTTTTCTTTTTCATTATATATCTAAACATAATTTAAAAGAGACTCTGAACCTACCTCACAGCCTTATCTGATCCCGATTACAAATACATGTTAGAGAGCATTGGTCTTAGGAGTCAATATTTATTGGACAATATCACGAGGGAGGATTTTCAAGAAACTTTTATCAGATTATTATCTCATCGAGACTGCCCAGACCCAATTGAACAAACTTAATGATAGAGACATATTTATCAGTAATTTGTTTTTCGTTTCCGCTTGATATTTCTTAAACACCTTGAAAGATTTCCATGAAAGGTTATTCAAATGTTTATCTCATCGAGACGACGATCATATGTCCCAACCATAACTGATCAAAGTAAAGGTCATGATACTATGTCTCCTTTTAAGGATTTTGAAATTAACTTTTAGTTGTACATGTATTCACATTACATTGTTAAATGTCACCCTTTTGGCACTCCTTCATACCATGGGGGATACTGCTTTCTTTCAGACTACTTGTAGGATTTGACGGTTGTTTATAAATGGCAGATGCATACAAAAGGTAAGATCGTAGTTTGCTTATTAAATGTTTTAAGTAAGTCACAATTGTCCCCTGAATGAATTGTTTGGAGATACTGTAGTCTATTTTCCTGTTTCTGCAAAAAAGCGATGTTCTGTTGATAGATATAAATTGTAATTATTCATTACCAAATTTGAGACAATACTATTTGTGAAAAAAGATGGTAGGCGCGATTTTGAGTATAATGAACGAAATGCGTAGCTAGAGTTCGTAAAGAACAATTATTGTCAAGTTTTATTTTCATGCAATAAGAAGGCGCCAAATGTCACAAGGTGACAAAGCTGTTGGGAAATATCAACCGTTATTCACTGGTGACAAAAGTTTAACTACTCTGCATTCATAGTTAACATTAGTTTGGAGGTAACAACATTTTATGTTGATAGATATGAACTAGTTACGTACTGAAATTATATAACCATTCATAAATGACTGAAAATGCGACAATATTCTATTGACCTTTTTCGTGCTGTATTATTCAATTAAAATGTGTTGTACAGAGTAATGTTTTCAATCCAAAAACCTCTTATACATATATCAGAAAGTGTTCTTTAATATATTTTACACTAAAATAAGTCCAATTCTATTATATGGATCTGACATTTGGGATTTAGATAAGCACCAAACCATTGAATCGGTACACAATTATGTATGTAAAAGATACATGTGTGTAAATAGAAAAAACATGAACATAGCTGTTTTAAGTGATTGTTGAAGATTCCCACTATATATTGACTCTGCCCATGATCTTGAGGTTGAAACAGGAAGATACCGAAATGTTATAAGAGAAGAACGAATTTGCAGTTCTATATCACTCAAAATGTTCATAAATTCAATGTTTTAATGAGTTCCATTTCAGAAAAAGTTATCCAAAATTTAGCAAAATATGCATACTTCGCTTTTAAAGAGAGAAGTGAGATTTAAGCTTCTCTGAATACAAATTTAAAGAGTTGTGCCTTTTATGTACGCTAAGAGATAAAACTGTCATTTTTGAAAAATATGTTATATTCATATTTCCTTGTTAACTCCAAAAATACTTTTTGGTATTGTAAAAAAGTGTAATGTTATACAATGTAAGTAATTACATTTTCGAATGTCTTCGGGTACCAGAGTTTGTAAATACGTATGTATTGTATAAAACATGCTGTAAAGGGCAGGTGGCCAATATCACTAAATAAATAGTCATTGTCATTGTCATATTACTTGTCATTTCATTGGCTGTTAAAAAGTAAGTTACCAACTTCCGGTCGAAAGCAAGCTTAATACAGTTGCGTGGAAAAACAAAACAAAATGCAGAGACAATTGTACATTATATAGATAGAAACAATAGGTATTTGACATACAGCTCTTTCGATCAAAGAATTGTATGTTGTCTAAGATTTACGAGTCATTATCAATATCTCTTCCAAGCTTATATCCTTTGCGCACCTGGCCAATCTTTACAGCAATTGCCTGTAACGTATTTAAACGGGTAAAAATTTCGTTGCCTCAAAACCTGGCCAATTATTACAGCGATTGCCTGCAACGTTATGAGACGGGTGCCTTTTTTGCAGGTTTAAAACCGGACGCGAGATTCGACGTATTTTCAAAAAAAAGTACGTTTAACAACGTTGAAATGAACCCAAGTACGTATTTCTCGGTTGTCGTTGTTTTTCAGCACTTATCAATTGAATGAACCCCGTTACAGATTTTTCATCAAACGAAATATTTAAGCCGCATAAATGCGTAAAAAATACGGTATCTACCGTTACA
>JAFMSR010001430.1:0-28046 GCA_022818135.1 Saxidomus purpurata | reverse complement strand
TATTACATTAAATTGCGATTATCATACTGCTGAAGGGCATTATTACTTAAAACAGCAGGCGACCACGAATTTGTTATGATAATATATGCTTTAAAACTTTGATTTAGTTAATTTTGGCTCGTTTATACGAAAAATCATTTTGAAATTCAAGGTACACTCTCATGGATATATGTCAGTAACCACTTATGGGCTTTATTTGAAACTTCAATTAAGTCTTTAGAAGTATCAAACAATCAGGTTAGGTAACTCCTGACTGAATTTATTACAAACTGTTACCCTTGTTGAACTTGGAAAGTTTGGTTAAAGTTTTGCATGTAAGGTACTATAATACAAACATTTCAGGAACCACGTATGGGAGTTATTTGAAACTAAGCAATGGTGTTCAGCCATCACTCGGCTCAATTTTACTTGTTAAAGGTGGTCAATTACTTTTAAGCAGCATTTTATGACTCTAAATATGCTTGTTAATCTGTATCTATTTTTTCAGCTTTATTTTGCTTGTAACATAACACTAGTCAATTTTGCGCTTCTTTACTAGTTGAAATGTAACCATTATTCTAGCTCCATTTTGCTTGCTCTATTTCACGACTTAAATTGAAGCCATTATTTCAGGTCTATTTTTCTAACTTTATTTTAGTAGTGGAAATGTTGCCATTATTTCAGATTTTGCTTTCTCTATTTTACTACTTATTAATAAATTTTAGCCATTATTTCAGTTAATATTTGCTTACTCTATTTTAGTAGTTGAAATGTTGCCATTATTTCAGATTTTGCTTTCTGTATTTTACTACTTAAATTTTAGCCATTATTTCAGTTAATATTTGCTTACTCTATTTTAGTAGTTGAAATGTAGCCATTATTTCAGCTCCATTTTGCTTACTCTGTTTGTTTACTTAAATTTTAGCCATTATTTCAGCTAAATTTTGCTTGCTCTATTTTACTTGCTCTATTTTACTATTTACATTGTAGCCATTATTTCAGCTCCATTTTATATGTACTAGTTGAACGGTAGCCATTACCGGTATTTTAGCTATATTGAAGCCTTTTAACACAAGCCTTTACTTCAGCTTTATTTAATTATTTCAGCAACTGCTATGACTTCACCTTTACATCTTTTTTCATTATTTCAGCAACTGCTATGACTTCACCTTTACATCTTTTTTCATTATTTCAGCAACTGCTATGACTTCACCTTTACATCGTTTTTCATTATTTCAGCAACTGCTATGACTTCACCTTTACATCTTTTTTTCATTATTTCAGCAAATGCTATTGATTGCTACGACTGTAATTCATTCAACAAGAGTGACGTAAAATGTGGTGACCCCTTCCATCCAGCATACGGGGAACTGAAAAGGGATTGCCAGCAAGGCAAAGACGGCTTCATTGGACTATATCCTGCAAAATATTGCGTAAAACTTATTGGAACAACAGGTATTGCAATCCGGGATTAGTGCTGTCAAATATGACCCTTTCTGCTATTGTTAAACACAGATGCATGGGGTATAGTATAGACTCGCCGCTACCCAATCTAATAGTGGCCCTGTGTCGTACGGGACATATGCTAAAATAATACATGTATGTCCCGTACAACACGGGGGAGGGGGTGGACGAGTCCTTACCCCATGCATCTGTGTTGTTAACCTTGTATTATAACAAGTGGTAACCAGGTAAGCGATATTGAGCCATTTTGGCCCTGTTGTCTGTTATCTAAACGAGAAAAGCTCATTGTATACATTAGTAACATTACGTTTAGTTTCAAATAATAATTGACTCTTAAAGCATTGGATATGATGTTATATCGTATACCTGTCACAAACACTTAATCCTGATTGGCCGATAGCGCTCACGTGCCGGGTCTGCAAAAGTATGTGTAGACCTGGAAAATGATGTACAGACCTGCACGGATTTCAAGACGTTATTGTTTTAATATTTTTGTGTATTTTTTCACTACTTTTTATGAGCTATACGATATAATAATTTTAGACTAATGTTTCGGTCAATGTATAGTTTTGCGGACCTGCACTTTTAACAGATCCGCAAAAGTACATATTGACCTAAAAATAGTCTATAATTGTATAATATTCACCAGGTAAGCCTTGACTGGCAATATTGACCTGGGATAGAAGTAGTTTATATGACTTCTAATAATACCCATGATATTAATCCTTGGATATATCAACATTGACAATAATCTGATATGGAACGCCTCAGCTGCCTTATGACTATGATTTTTAATTTGTTCTGTGGAAACAACAGTTTGTTATGTCCAAACACTAGTTTGTTATGTTCAAAGTACAATTTGTTATGTGGAAACAACAGTTTGTTATGTCCAAACACTAGTTTGTTATGTCCAAATAACAATTTGTTATGTGCATAAACAATTTGTTATGTGCATACAGCAGTTTGTTATGTGCAAACACTAGTTTGTTATGTGGAAATAACAATTTCTTATGTGGATACAACAGTTTGTTATGTCCAAACCCTAGTTTGTTATGTTCAAAGTGCAATTTGTTATGTGGAAACACTAGTTTGTTATGTCCAAATAACAATTTGTTATGTGGAAACAACAGTTTGTTATGTGGAAACACTAGTTTGTTATGTGCATTTAACAATTTGTTATGTGGAAACAGCAGTTTGTTATGTGCAAACAACAGTTTGTTATGTGCAAAAGCATTATGTTATGCGGAAACAACAGTTTGTTATGTATAAACACTAGTTTGTTATGTCCAAATAACAATTTGTTATGTGCAGACACCAGTTTGTTCTGTGTACACATCAGTTTGTTATGTGCTAACGCTAGTTCGTTATGTGGTCCTTTTTACCGGGAAGATAGCAGTCATGTGACCAACCAACTACGTCACATTTGTAATGTATGATACGTCAGCACTGATGACGTAATATAGACTGTTCTCGACTTTGTCATAAGTGCGCGCCGGTAGAAAATGGAGGCAATTTTAGACCAGGTTGGGTTAGGACACCTGAGAAAACGTTTTAGCGACAATAAGGTCACAATGGCCGAAGCCAAACAGCTAAATGACGAAGAACTCGCCAGCCTTGGGGTCACAGCCATTGGAGAAAGAATAAGATTTAGAGAGGCCAAAAAAACTTTGTTATTAGTCAATGTTTAATTTCAGTAAGAGGTCAACAAAAAGAGGTCTCTGACCACACAAAACATTGAAATACCTGAATAAATGAAATAGAATTCTTTAGTATTTTCTCAGAGCCATAAAAACTTTTGGGTAGGGGGTACAAATGGAGGGTCGGTAGGGTGACCAGATTCAAAACAAAAATAATATCAACCCTTATTTTTAGGCCTTGAGTTATGGCCCACTTTTTCTACATATATATGAGGGAGATTCTTCTTGGGGCTTGTTCTCTGCACCTACTGTTCATTTTTTCAACTCAATGAGACATTTTAGCAATTTAAGTTTTAGTCATGATGGTTTATGGTGAACTACTTCCACTTTCAATTTATATTACTAATATTAATGGTACCCGATCTGTAATAGCCATCAAGTCTTACCAAAACTTACATGCATACAACCTGACAATGTTAGCTTTAAAAATGTCAAACGATGGAATCCAAGGACCAAATTGATAAGTTTCACAGTGACAGAAGTTCTTAAGATTACCTCCCCCTAATTATTGTTTGCATGAGTTATCTCCCTGAAAACTGAAAAAAGGTATTTTGTTGTTATTTTCCCGTGGAGAAGTTTAGATTTCTCTTTGAAATTTGAAATCTACCATTATTGTAAGAGTTTTTCTTGAAAATCATCCCCCCCCGCCTCCCATGAAATAAAACTTGAAAAAACTCTCAGTAAAACTTTTTTTATGTTTGAATGTCTTGAAAGAGCCTAAGTTTCATGACAATATAACCATCCAGTTGAAAACCTTAACCAATAAATTCATAGTAAAGTCTTATGCCACTAACTGTTGTTTGCACAAACTGAACTGCTGTTTGCACAGAACAAACTGCTGTCTGCACATAACAAATTGATTTTGCACATAACAAACTAGTGTTTGAACATAACAAACTGTTGTTTCTACATAACAAATTGTTAAATGCACATAACAAACTGCTGTTCGGACATAACAAATTGTTGTTTCCGCATAACAAATTGTTATTTCCACATAACAAACTAGTGTTTGCACAGAACAAACTGGTGTTTCCACATAACAAATTGTTGTTTCCACATAACAAATTGTTATTTCCACATAACAAATTGTTATTTCCACATAACAAACTAGTGTTTGCACAGAACAAACTGGTGTTTCCACAGAACAAATTGTTGTTTCCACATAACAAATTGATTTTGCACTTAACAAATTGTTATTTCCACATAACAAACTAGTGTTTGAACATAACAAACTGTTGTATCCACATAACAAATTGTTATTTCCACATAACAAACTAGTGTTTGCACATAACAAACTGCTGTATGCACATAACATATTGTTTTTTGCACATAACAAATTGTTATTTGGACATAACAAACTAGTGTTTGGACATAACAAACTGTTGTTTCCACATAACAAATTAAAAATCATAGTCATAAGACAGCTGAGGCGTTCCATAATCTGAAGTCTGGTGATATTGTTTTGACCGGGCAAATAATGAGTATAAGCTTGCTACGTACAGCCTTTGTTTGTGTTTCTGTCGAGAGTGTAGATGTCTTTAACAGAATATCTATACACTTCCGTTAAAATTAAAGGTTGCTGCAGCCAGAGACATAGATGAACAGCTGGCGCGATAAAAAAAATGGACTTCTCAATTTAACTGATTGAACCTTTTCTGCGATTTTTTTTTCTTTAACTTTGTAGCAACAACAGATTAATGTGATACTTTTCTTAAAATGTCTCCTTTGCGACTGTAAGATAATTTGATACAGTTTAAGTCGCAAAAAATATCTCACAAAATTCCCATTTCTGAAACAGCACGATAAGGGCCTGCAAAAGATCTGAGTTTTTAGCTCACCTGGCATAAAGTGCCAGAATGGGTTGTAAGGATGGCATTCCGTCCGGCGTCCGTCCGTTAACATTTTCTTTCAAACAACTTCTCCTCTGAAACCACTAAGCTAATGATGAAATAACTTGGCAGGGATATTCCGTGCATAAAGCCCTTTCATAGTTGTTCAAATAATTCCATTCTATGCAGAACTCTGGTTGCCATGGTAACAGAAAGGAAAAACTTTTTAAATATTCTTTTCTGAAACCACAAGGTCTAGAGCTTAAATATTTAGCATGTGGCATTACCTCTCCATGCCATTCTTGCGCAGCATTCATTGATTATAGATAACAACGCCCCCATTACACGTCCAAAACAGGTTTTTTTCGTTTACCCCATCCACCTTTGTGCCAATGATCGGCATGTACATGAACACTATACTATAGGCCTATACGTACCTTAAAATACCAAGCAAGTCACCCAAAACGTTGTTTAAAATTGCATTCAAGTTATCAAATATGCCCTGAAATGAAAAACTCTTATAATTGTCAGGCTACGATACTTCGTTGATAAAATTGTGCAATTTATTATTTCTCAGAAGCTAATTTACAAATGGCTGCCGAAATTTTCAGCGAAATCTCGTTTTCTCTCGATGACATGCGAGAAGTCTCAAACGGTTTATGATTCTTAGAGCAACCTGCGGATTTCTTTATCTATGTCTCTACTGCAGCACTTCGTTGCTGCAGTATAACTGGTGTTCAAAGATCGTATAGTAATAATGATACGCAACCTTCATAAAATACGTCTCGGGTGTTTTACTATGTATTACTTTTTATGTTAAATATTACAACATGTTTTATTACATAACCATTTGTATAGAATTGTGCTTTCTGTTTCAGTTGAAGACGATATAGAAATGGTTTATCGTGGCTGCTCCTTACAAACACTCGATAATCAGTGTGGTGACTTTAAATTCGAGGGTGTACGTTATCGCGGGTGTATGATGTCGTGTAGGGAAAACGCATGTAATGCCTCTGTCGGCCAGAGAGCTGGTGCATTAACGTTAGCATTTGTTACCACTTTTCCTATGTTGGTTTCAGCAATATTTACTTTGTAACAACGTGTGATACTAATATTTTTTCAATAAGACTATAATATGAACCCGGCTGTGCTAAAATCAAACTTTTATGGCGTTTATGTGTATACCGGTATGGATAAAATCAGTCTGTACATCCAAGCAGCCCGGTCTGGATCCGTACAGTTCAATATAATGACTAACATGGGAGAATTTATAGCTGTATAGCAGTTCTAAACATACATAGCATGTCTTTTCCTTCATTTTACACACTTAAAACACGTTAGGCTTGTTGAAGATACTAAATGTATCCAGATATACAAAAATTAATCTATTAACTGCTGTTTTGATACATGGAAAGCAGCATGTGTTATACATTTTGTACATACTTAGATGTTTTCATTGTGTGATGTGTCTCTCCGAAGGTGAAGGGATATTGTTTTGGTTTTGCCAGTCAGCCAAGCCAATGCCTTCGAAATATTAGAATGAAATTTCATAAAGTTTTCTGTGTTTGTTAATACGAAAGATACCCTCGACTTGCTCGAATCTCCTTAACTGTTCCGGAGACAATGTATTTCTTTTATTTTCTGCAGCATCTTGTTCTTGTCAAATGACATAAAATGGGGTCATATCACAAAGTGTGCCGAATCGCTTAAAATCTTGAAAACTGTCCCGGCCGGATAGAATTTATTCATTATTGGCGTGTAGTCAAAAGATAATCAATTTAATGTATGAATTAATTACAATGCGAGAATAGGAACTATTTAAAAATGGTTCTAGTAAGAATTTGAAAATGGATAAACCGGTTTCTGGACCATATATGGTACAAAGCGATGAATTAAAATAATATATCAAATTACATGACATAACAGTTTTCCCTGTTTTTACATTTTTTCATAAATCAAAAGTTCTAGCTGTTAGTGAAATATTCAACGAAGCGCTTGAACTTTTATTTAGATGTTTATAGCAAATTGGTGTCTAAAACTGGTCAAATTTAAATAAGTTTGATATATGCTACCAGTGCTGATTTTGTTACATGTTTATATTTTTGTTTAAACTGCTGTGGCGTTGTTCTTCATTTTTCATGTCAGAAACTTCGAACCACCATGATGACAAAATGGCTTCTTTCTATTGAAACATGTGATACTATGTCACATATGACAAAAAACACTGTCAAAACCTACTTTGCATTGTTTGCAATTTTTGCATTTGATTATATATAGGAAGAATTTTGTAGTAAAGTTAAGCTGGGTTTTCGAAATGTATTGGATATAATTACGGATCAACGGCGTCAAGGATAAAGGGGCTTTCTATGATTTGATCAATACTGGGAAAAACATCTGATTTAATAGGCTGTTTATGTCATCTTGTTCAAAAGCACGATCAGCTACAAAAGTTTTGTTGTTTTTCATGAAAAGAAAAACCGTTTCTCTTTCAACATTTTAAATTTAAAAAGTTAGGGTCGTTTTGACGACAGTTGGTATGTGACGCCATTTCTTAGAATGAGCAATGAAGTATGAGACTTATTGCTCTTTTGTTCTAGTATTCACATATCAAAATTAAGATATTGTTTGTATAAGAACACCAAAGGCACACCGGGTACCTGTTTTCCCGTATGTGAGATAAGGTAAAGAAGCTTTTAAATGGTATGTTTTAATGGTGTCTTTGTATGACAATTCATTACCTTCTGAAGGAAACAGTATTAGATGTTTCCTAATGTATTGGCTTGCATATTAATACAGTTCAGATTGAAACTAATAAATAACAATTTAAGTGAATGAAAGTTATCTTAAAGTGACATTATGCGCATTTTTTTCAAGTAAAAATCCAGCTGAAAATGGTGTGTGTGTACAAAAGTGTAGAGGAAATAATAACTTTTAACCCAAAACACCAAACTCTTCCCGAAAATAACTTTCAAAATATTGATTTTCTTATTTGACTGGGAGAGTCAATTTAAGAAAAGAACAACTGCATGCAGGAGTTGCTTCCCTTCCACTGCCGAAATCTCTACCAACATCAACAACGACGCATTCAACTATCATTTTATCAATCGCCCGTTTCAACCGTATGTTGGCCATTTCAACAAGCGGGTATAAGTAGATATATATAATCAATTTTTTTATATCTAAAGCACCAACTTCAAATACTAATGCGGCATAATCATTAATTTAACACATTTAAATGCACAGCAACCAAGAATTGCTTTTTTAAAACTGTCACCAAAAATACACTTTGTGCAGTAATATGCGCATAATGTCACTTTAAGGATATGTTTTTGAAATGGTGCTTTGAAAATTATTAGTAACAATTTGTTTTTGTTTAGTAGACTTATTTAAGATCAAAATACGTTGGAACTAATTTATCAATTGCATCATATTGATGTGCTTATAAAGATAATTTACAAAATATCTTAGGTCAAAAAAACTAGGATTGTTTCAGGTCTTCCGACCGACCTTTAAAAGCAGAAAAGGCAAAAAAGACCAACAATTTTTGAACCTGCTGACCGACCTTTTTTTCTTTTGACAAGGAGACCCGTAACACATACATTCTTTTTGGCCTTTGATTTAGACTGGCGAATCCGTGTTACAAGATGAGAAATAGGAATACAGAAGTTTTAAGTAGCTGTATTAAGCTTGTGTACCCTGGAAGGAATCCAGTTTACCTCACAGGTGCATAATTATAAACTCACGTTGAACTAATGTGACCACTCGCCTTCCGCCACTCGTGACATGCGTCCGCCATTTTGCCACCGCTCGTGACATTCGTCCGCCATTTCTCACAGCGACATCTTCTGAGACTCTACGACCAATTTATAGCAGCCTTGAATGTTCTGTAGACGGTCGTCATCTGAACTTGAAAAAAATGTTCATGCAGAACTCTAACTTCTGTCCCAACATAAAGAAATACTTTTAACAAAAATCTTATTGCCCCAAACCTCAAAGTTTATCACGAAGCATTATCCAGTCATAATCATACTTTGTCAAAACATGTTTAATTAGGACGGGTCATTTCCTTTATATACCAAAATCTGCTGGATTTAACTTGAGTAAGCTTTACCATATTTCAAAACTACATCTGTGTCTCAAATATGTTATCCTAGATGGAATCCGTCAGAAAGTATAGCACTGGTTCTTGCCGGTAAACTACCCGCTTGTTGAAATGGCCAACATACGGTTGAAACGGGCGTTAATCTCCTACAACAAAGTCGGGTTGAATATTAAGATAAATAAATTCAAAAACAGACCTTCTGATTAATGTTATGGAACCCGACTTTGTAAAAAGATATAACTTGACTTTTATTTCATATTACTTGAGCATGCTTCCGTGCTTAGCCTGAGATTGTGCTGAAGAAGCTTTTATAAGCTCGGGGCTAGGGCTCGGGGGCGACATGGATCAAGGGAGTGATATATTGCCTTTGTGATCCGCTAGTTCATGTACAAGTTTGCTACAAACAGGTATTTTTGGTGGGTTAACTAAAATCTTCTTTGATTATATACATGTAGATAATTATGACTTACATGCTTTGTTACCATGTTTCGTAGATATAGATACAGTAAATCATTTATGACATTATATACACTGTATTGTTTTGTTAATATATAGTGATATAGATATAGATTCACATTTGAATGCATTAATCCATCTTACCATATAGATATTTTTGTTAGATGTTTGTTCGAAACTGTTCAAATAAATCCATCACTTCATCCTTGAATGTAAACATGTGTTTAAAGTCTCTGTATTTAGATAATTTGTGCTTAGAAAAAATGTATGATTACAATTTGATTAAATGACCAGTTTATGGTAAAAGGGATATTTGTTACATTAATTAGTTATATTTAATGGAACAAAAACATTTAAAAAATGGCAGCTTGTGCCAACCACACATCAGCATATTGTTTTCTTCAAAATCGCAGATGAATATTGCCATGGCAACAGCAATTTGAAACGATTGTTTTTTCTAACTGTGGTGATACGAAAAAGACATGTCGTCGAAAGATGACGTAAAACTATCCACCGAAAATGATGTATGGAACGGGTATAGAATTTGTCATCAAAAAGAAGTCCGTGATTGAGTGGTTAAATTCGCTGACTTGAAATCACTGCAACCTCTCGTCGATTGAGGGGCATGGGTTCGAGCCCTGCTACTGACCATGTCTCTTTATGTGGGAAAGTTGGCAGTTTCTTACGGAGGCTGGTTCTGCCCCGGAAAGATGCTTAGGTTAACTGCCAGCCATCCTACAATCATTAAATAGATATACTGCTTTACAAAAAAGAGATAAACCAACTGGTATCATCACTTTTAAAAGTGTGAACAAAGCATGTAAAGCGGGTCAACCAGTCCGAGTAAGACATCGCTGAAATAGATAAACCATGTACAATGAAATTCAATAAGATGGACCTAAACATTTTCAGATTGTATAAGTATTTGCGTGTGAACATTGTGTGTATTTGCAGAAAAAACGACATTTCGCAGTACTATTTTCGTGCTTTCCAGGGCCGACAACTACAACTAGCCAACCTTTATCTATATAACAGTTAACCCCCATTCTTAAACGATTATTGTGGCTTCAATTATTTTGTAAAATAGTGTCTCATACAGGGCGTAACATTGTAACAGCGGTGGTGTAGAGGTTAAAGTGTCGGCCGTGTCATCCCAGAGGTTGCGGGTTCGAGCTCCAGTGGGGTCACGACCGTACCTCCTCATATGACACCAGTACTGTTTTTTTTCAGGAAGCGGGCTTGGGAGTGACTCGATAAGCAACAAGCTTTCTTCACAATCGAGGTAAAATAAATTAGTATAAACTAGCATCGTTACAGTCTTGAGTTCTGACTCACGGCTTCCGTGGGTCGGCCAGGTACTATTAACTGTCAAATGAGAGATCTTGAAAGAATATTTAGAAAGGCGACTTTCTGCTTGATTTCTAAAATGTTCTCGTCCAATTTGGACACTCTCATTTATTGGTCATAGTTATATAGGGGTGCTTGCGGGAAATGTACTGACTAAGAAGCGAACATTGCAAATCAGAGACTGCGCGAGTATGCATACACTGACCGTAATGGCAGATTCACTTGCCGACTTTAGAGTAAGTGTTAAAGTGATATTACCGTTCAAACATCGCAATCTTAAATAAGACTTTATTAAAATGTATATACAAATGTATTAAACGCCCAAAATAATACATATTGTCATAGTTAAAAGTTATAACCAAAATACATGAATCTGTATAATAGATCTATTTCCATTGAATATATAGAGAGAAAGTCTGTGAAATTCATTTTTGACTTTAGACAAAAATTTGAAATCCACTCTTTCATTTAGTGTCAATTTATATCTGTCAAAAATGGAAATAACCTTAACTGACGTAAGTCGTTACAGTCATTTCCAATAACTCTACTTAATGCTTTCTCTTCTAACATTTCTCAACATATCCTTCTTTTGTCTTTCACTTTTTAAGATGAGCTTGTGGATAGAGATATCTTCTGGATAGAGATCATCAGCAAAAAAAAGTTATAAAAAGTCTATAAATAACCCAGCATGACTTTTGAAAGGCATCTACTGTGTTTAGCTTTAATTTTAACCATTATTTAATACGGACAAAGACATGACCAGCACGCAGTGTCAACCAGTCATTAATATATAATGAAAATCAACGACAGCCATTCAGTTTTGCATATTTCTATTACACTTTACACCGTGAAAAAACAGCACAATGGAACTTTTAAATTGGCACTAGTAAAACTGGGTATACTTACATAATGCATTTCATTATTTTCAGTATTATCCAATTAAAAGGTGTCATTAATACATAGTAAATTTTTCAAACCATTATATTTATGCATGGTAGTAATCGAATTTCATTTGTCGCGATTGCTATCTAAGTCTGTCAAGACACAACAGAGATTTAAAATTTTAGGCCGTACTACTTTCACTATTTTAATGACGAATTTTATTGACGAAAATAACAGAGAGTAATGGGAACAAACAATCAGCCCAAGTTCAAGTTATACATGTACAACTTTTAAATTCAAATGACAAGTCTGAACTTATTCAACTGTCTGTATAATTTATGTAAACTGTGAAGCTCTTGCTGTTAGAAATGCACTTAAAACTATTGAGCGATAACCGTATTCTATGTTCATCCTCCGTATACATGTATAACAGCATACATGTTCTTAGCTCACCTGGCGCCGTGCATAAAGTGCCAGATTGATGACTACAAAGTTGGTTACTTATTCCTTATTCAAATCCGAATAAATAACAGTAGTGAAACGCCAGTGACACGAAAAATGAAGTCGTCATTCTTTCAAAATACCAACATCTAACTGTTTTAAGGCCAAACAAACTTAATTAAAGCTATTACTAAAAGCATTTTTGAAAAAAATGAACAAAGTCGAATAAAGAATAAGGAACTGGTAACTAATCCTCATTCAAATCCGAATAAGAAACAGAAGTGATATCGCCGGTGACACGGGCAATGTCGTCATCAAATTCTTTCACAAAACTTGTATTATTTACTGTTGTAAGGTCAAGCAAACCTAATTTAAACTATAACAAAGAGCCTTTTTGGAAAAAACTGAAATTAGTCGAAAAAGGAATAAGTAACTGGTCGTTGATAAGACTGTGCAATTTATTATTTCTCAAAAGCTAAATTGCAATGGCTGCCGAAATTTCCAGCGAAATCTCGTTTTCTCTCGATGACATGCGAGAAGTCACAACCGTAAAATTGACGTCAACGTTTCTCCTTATAAATGACGTCACGTATAAACAACAATATTGAATCGAGTCTGTTAATACGCATTCTAGCATAAAATGTGCTGTTTTTGCCTATTTTGCCGGTGTTTTAACAGGAGATAAAACGTGTGTTAACGGGGAGATTCACGCGCCGTTATAACCCGTTTTCATTTATGCGCAGTACAGGGCCATTGTAAACAATGGACCTGTCTCCCAAGTCTTACATCATGTACGGCGTCAACAGTGCCGGGCTTAAAAACCGCTGGTGACGTCATAAATATGACGTAAACAACACGGACGTTGTCCCGCGCATTAATGAACGTCGTACTAATAAGAGCGCTTCATTTTTATTTTTATGATTTTTGTTATGCTATTTATGCTAGAATAGCGCTAACGAACGTTTTTTCCTTTGATAACACCTGCAGAAACCCTCGGGATATGTTGGTGCCCTCGCCCTAACGGGCTCGGGCACTAACCATCCCTCGGGATTCTGCAGATGTTATAACACGAAAAAACGTGCGTTAACCCTACAATAAAGTAAATGTACATGGTAAAATAGTACGCTAGTTGTCTTAGAAATTTGAAGATTCATTTATTGTGTAATGGTAACAGAATGTCATTTTTTTCATATCCAATATGAAAGTATATAATAAAAAGGTTATTGAACTTGTGTGGCGAAATATTACTTGGAACTCGTTGATTTGGCGGGAACAACTCGCAAGCTCGTTGTTCCCGCCAAATCAACTCGTTCCAAGTAATATTTCACCATACAAGTTCAATAACCTATAGTATTACTTTTTATGTTAAATATTACAACATGTTTTATTAGATAACCATTTGGATAGATTTGTGCTTTCTGTTTCAGTTGAAGACGATATAGAAATGGTTTATCGTGGCTGCTCCTTACAAACACTCGATAGTCAGTGTGGTGACTTTAAATTCGAGGGTGTACGTTATCGCGGGTGTATGATGTCGTGTAGAGAAGACGCTTGTAATGCCTCTGTCGGCCAGAGAGCTGGTGCATTAACGTTAGCATTTGTTACCACTTTTCCTATGTTGGTTTCAGCAATATTTACTTTGTAACAACGTGTGATACTAGTATTTTTCAATAAGACTATAATATGAACCCGGCTGTGCTAAAATCAAACTTTTATGGCGTTTATGTGTATACCGGTATGGATAAAATCAGTCTGTACATCCAAGCAGCCCGGTCTGGATCCGTACAGTTCAATATAATGACTAACATGGGAGAATTTATAGCTGTATAGCAGTTTTCAACATACATAGCATGTCTTTTCCTTCATTTTACACACTTAAAACACGTTAGACTTGTTGAAGATACTAAATGTATCCAGATATACAAAAATTAATCTATTAACTGCTGTTTTGATACATGGAAAGCAGCATGTGTTATACATTTTGTACATACTTAGATGTTTTCATTGTGTGATGTGTCTCTCAAAAGGTGAAGAGATATTGTTTTGGTTTTGCCAGTCAGCCAAGCCAATGCCTTCGAAATATTAGAATGAAATTTCATAAAGTTTTCTGTGTTTGTTAATACGAAAGATACCCTCGACTTGCTCGAATCTCCTTAACTGTTCCGGCGACAATGTATTTCTTTTATTTTCTGCAGCATCTTGTTCTTGTCAAATGACATAAAATGGGGTCATATCACAAAGTGTGCCGAATCGCTTAAAATCTTATTTACGTCATCTTGAAAACTGTCCCGGCCGGATAGAATTTATTCATTATTGGTGCGTATTCAAAAGATACTCAAACTAATGTTTGAATTAATTACAAATTGAGAAAAGGAACCATTTAAAAATGGTTCCAGTAAGAAATTGAAAATGGATAAACCGGTATCTGGACCATATATGGTACAAATCAAAAGTTCTAGCTGTTAGTGAAATATTCAACGAAGCGCTTGAACTTTTATTTAGATGTTTATAGCAAATTGCTGTCTAAAACTGGTCAAATTTAAATAAGTTTGATATATGCTACCAGTGCTGATTTTGTTACATGTTTATATTTTTGTTTAAACTGCTGTGGCGTTGTTCTTCATTTTTCATGTCAGAAACTTCGAACCGCCATGATGACAAAATGGCTTCTTTCTGTTGAAACATGTGATACTATGTCAGCAGGAAGAATTTTGTGGTAAAGTTAAGCTGGGTTTTCGAAATGTATTGTAAATAATTACGGATTAACGGCGTCAAGGAAAAAGGGGCTTTCTAGAATTTGATCAATACTGGGAAAAACATATGATTTAATAGGCTGTTTTTGTCATCTCGTTCAAAAGCACGATCAGCTACAAAAGTTTTATTATTTTTCATGAAAAGAAAAATTGTTTCTCTTTCAACATTTTAAATTTAAAAAGGTAAGGTCGTTTTGACGACAGTTGGTATGTGACGCCATTTCTTAGAATGAGCAATGAAGTATGAGACTTTTGTTTGAAGAATAATTGCTCTTTTGTTCTAGTATTCACATATCAAAATTAAGATATTGTTTGTATAAGAACACCAAAGGCACACCGGGTGCCTGTTTTCCCGTATGTGAGATAAGGTAAAGAAGTTTTATATAGTATGTTTTAATGGTGTCTTTGTATGACATTTCATTACCTTCTGAAGGAAACAGTATTAGATGTTTCCTAATGTATTGGCTTGCATATTAATACAGTCCAGATTGAAACCAATAAATAACAATTTAAGTGAATGAAAGTTATCTTAAAGATATGTTTCTGAAATGGTGATTTGAAAATTATTATAGTTCAAATGTCATATCACTGAGTCCACACCTCTCAGATCAAAAGAACTTTCCAGCAATACTTAATAACCGCTCAACGGCAGCAGAGCTGGCTTGGAAGGTTTGTGAGGTTTGGATATTAATTTTTTCATGGTACGTGTTACTTTCAAATTGGTAACGAAATTTAAGCTTGTTTTAATATTTCCAGATAAGAATGCAATGTTGGCATTGAGCTTTCGCTGTCCAAACTAGATACGGCTCAAATCCGGAGGTTGCTACATACCCTAATATTTTTGTTATTTTATATTTTATGAACTTGGTGTACTGTCTTCATCATTACAAGTTCAGATTTTGATGTTGTTACTTTTGTTACTAGAAGAAAGAAGGTTTGTTACTGGTAACAAAAATACAAGGGTATGTAGCAACCTCCAGATTTAAGCCATATATGGTCCAAACTGACGGTGTCCCACCAGGGAAATCGAAATCCTTTCAAGCAGATATCCATAGAGATTACAAGTAGCTCTTTAATCTACTAAGAAAGATGTCTAACCAGCAGAAATGATCTTTATTTTGTACCATTATTATCATCATTCCTAACTTTGCTTTTTAAATTGATGCACATGATTGTTAGAAATATAACATAGTGTTCTGTCAACTCTTTTTCATGAATAAAATGGTTGACACTGTTTTAAAATGAAAAGAACACAGTTCTATCGTTATCCTATCAGTAATTTTTTTAATCAGTAAAACTTCAATGATCCTGGGACTGTAATGTAAGGAATACATGACAATAATAAACGTCTGCATATTCAAGAATAATGAACCAGATTTCGAAGGATAATGTGCAATGTAAATTAACACTTTTTATCTGAAAGTATTTTGCTTTATTGAATCAGTGTACTGTTACAATTTTCCACATACTAACAGATTATCAAAATAGATATGTGTTCTATTGTGTCATATAGACCATAGTTAAACCCTAGGGCTACAGTACATTGTACATGAACATGTATGACACCTTTAACCATAAATACATGTAAGTGTATAATTGGTTTTTAAACAATGGAAGTGTCAGTCAATGTTTGGTCCTATAACTATTTAATTATGTATCCAATTATCAAAATGTCTATTTGGTATAAAAAAATGGTATACAAACAGAAAGTAATCTTAAAATGATCATAAAATAATCATGATTACTGCCTACTTTTGACGTAAATCGATTAAATTATGATGAAAGTAATCAGGAATATGCATGATTAATGATTAAGCATGATTACTTGAAACTATTAATCGATTATTAATCATTATGATTACTTTTGATGATTACCCCATGTCTGACTTGCCAGGGGTATTCTGGGACTTCAGTGTAGGATAGTGGTTCTTTCTGGTTCGAATGCCTGTGCTTAAGACAAACTGAACAGTTCAATACCAAATCTTTGATCTCCTGTGAAATCCTTGGCCAGAACATAACATCGCTTGCCCTATTCAAAGTTTTCTGTACTCCCATATGCCCTATGTGACACTTAGCCAACAATTCTGACCTTAGTGCTTTTGGAATGACAATTTTTACCTTTCATGATTAACCCATTGATCACAGTGAGCTCATCCCTGTAATTCCAGAAATCAAGTAAATCCGATTTTCACTGATTTCTTTCAGAAGGCCACCCTTCGAAAATAACCTGTTTGAGAACAGACAGCTGATCATCCCTATCAGTGTGACTTTTGATTTCTTGCAACTTCCGGTCGCTTACGGGTAAGTTGGACATAACCATGTTAACCTGTACCTCAAGTGTCTCTGACAGCAATGGGTATGTGTCACCGACAGATCTTCTGGATAATGTGTCGGGAATGGGAATCTCTTTGCCGGGTGTAAAAGTTACCTCAATATCATACTGCTGCATTTGCATTAACATTCTCATGAGCCTGGCCGGCGCGGCACATAATGGCTTCTTAAAAATGCTTATCGATGGTAAGTGATCTGTGACGACCTTGACTTTTCTACCATACACCCAGTAGTGGTACCTTTTTATTCCTAACATGATCCCTAAACACTCAAGTTCGATCTGAGCGTAATTCTTTTCACTAGGCGTAAGTGATTTGGAAGCATAGGTCTACCTTTTTGAAGGAGTGTGGCTCCTAGACCGGACCTAGAACTGTCAGTCTGTAGAACCAAGGGCTTCGCCTGTTTTCACCTGTTCATAAGCCTCAATTTGTGGTTTACCCCAGTAAAATTCCACGTCCTTGGCAAGTAATTCGCGCAAGGGCGCCGTGACCTGGGCTAATTTTGGCGCGAATCTGGAAAGATATGTAACCATACCAATTACAGTTTCCAGCTGTGACCTGTTTCCAGGACTAGGCATGTCCCGAATTGCTGATATTTTTGCGGGATCTGGGCTAATGCCTTATTCTGATATGACGTGACCAAAATAGCTTATCTGTGATAGGCTAACTTCGAGTTTCTCCGCATTAAGGCGTATACCTTTTTCAAGTGACATTTTCAGGACTGCTATCAAATTAGCATCATGTTCTGCCCTAGTTTGCCCATAGACCAAAATGTCGTCTACAATTGCAACAACCCCTTCGAGAGGTTAGTGTTACTGCTGTCAATGTCAAAGTTTTGAAAATCTCACGTCCTTTCTCTCCCATCCATAACAAAAGATACGTAATCTGCACTTCTTGTGTCTTTTCCTTAAGGGGGCCGGCAAATATCAATTCCTCATGGATTCGAAAGCTTCTGAATTACTGCAATAAGTTCGTACTTTGCCAGTCCATAGACGGCGTAGGCACTCCGGCTAACTCCATGTTTTCTCACGAAATTCCACTTTAAATCTGAAAAATGTTTGAAAGAATTTACAGAATACTATTGTGGAGAAAATTATTGAATGAAAATATAAGTACAAAATTCATTAATGCAATCAAATCTATCGTGTCTATTCGATACAAACATATGAAATCCGATCCGATCACTTCACAAATCGGGATGAAGCAGGGTGATCCGGCCAGTAGCATTTTGTGCCTCTTTTTTCTTAATGATATCTACTTGAATAATATAAATGATAATATAAATGGCATTATAAGTATTAATGATATACAACTATTCCTATTATTATTTGCTGATGATGCCGTTGTTTTTGCAAACGACCCAATGTCTCTACAGTCTATTTTGATTATTATATATAGAACAGTATTGTAATATATGGAATTTAAAATTAAATGTTGCCATAACTAAAATAATGATCTTTGAAAACGGTAGACATACATCCTATGACTTTTTCTTATATAATATTAGAATCGACATAGTAGATTCATTTAAGTATTTAGGAGTGTATCTCTTTAAAAATGGAAATTGGAACCATACGCAAAAATGCATTGCACAACACGCATCATTTTCGCTACATGATTTAATTATAGTTTGCAATGAATTAGATCTAGATAAGCTTGTTCAACTCTCTTGTCTTACCAATACTTAACTATTCTGCTGAGGTTTGGGGACACCATGCAAGCCCAAATGTAGAAGCAATTCATTCCAAGTTCTGTAGAAGAATACTATGTGTCAAATCAACTAATTTAAATACTCTGTATGGCGAACTGGGTCGTCGTATACCAATGTTGATACACAGAAAACTAATACTAATTAGGTACTGGTTAAAATTTTTAAAGCTAAGGGAGCGAACTATACTTTTTAAAACCTACAACATATTAAAGAATGATGCTGAAAACGGATTAACAAACAATGGGAACAATTGGGCATTTAACATTAAGACTATCTTGGACCAAGTAGGATTATCATATATGTGGGAAAACCAATCACATATGTTTATAAATTATTTTACTATTAAACAGCGAATATTAGATATCAATAAACAAAGCTGGCAACTCTACTCGACTGGTTACATACTGTTTGTTCAATCATTCATTTGATTTTGAAAGTTATCTCGATATTCAGAAATGCACTCTCTAGATTTCGTTCATTTTCTCATGATTTAGCTGTTGAACGCGGACGACATAAGAATCTTCCTAGAGCTGAAAGACTCTGTAGAAACTGCAATACAGGTCAAATAGAGAACGAGTATCATTTTTTACTGATTTGCCCTAAATTTTCGGAACTCAGATCAAAATTCATAAAACGGCACTATTCTACATGGCCAACAAAACAGAAATCTACTAATTTAATGTCTGTAAGATCGAAACATGTTGTTTATAATTTGTCGAAAATACATTTACTATGCAAATTTAACTAGGAACTAAAATTGATATACATATTTGCAATAACAAATACTTCTTCTGAAAATACATGTCTTTTGTCTTATATATATGTATTTGTAATTGCTATAAAATATGTTATATTTTAATGCAATAAAATATTTGTAGTTGTAGTTATATTTTTATCCGAAGATTACCCATCACATACGAAATATCCATGAGTGCCAGTTCAATATTGTCGCATAACAGATATAACTCCAGACCTTCTACGAACAGAGAAAACAAAAGAGAACCGAAAATGTCAGTTTAACTGTCGCGGTACATAGTGAATGCGAGAATTTAACTTGAAGGGTAAGAACACATTTAGGATTAAGAACATATCATAAGCTCTTGTTTTCAAGGCCATGCTTAAAACCTCTAGTGGGCATCGATATAGACCTTCAAAAACCGTATTCAACGGGTATAGATAAATACCACATCAATCGGTATTGATAATCACACAATAGAACTTAAATATTTTATTGTTGTGGTCTATTGAGTTGTAGGGTGACCACTGGGTAGTTAGTTTCTGTAGCTGACCGCAGTAACTACGTTTTACTTTCTTCGGTAAGGCGATGAAAATGGATGGAATAATGGAAACTAAAATTGATCTTCAGGCGGAAAGAGGTGAAACGAAACTTGAAAAAGGTTGGTTTCTTAACCTTTTAGTATATTGCTATGTAATTCTTAGTATGAACTGCTTAAAGTAAAAAAGAAACTGCTCCTTAACTCACCTTTTTATTTCATTCATTCATTTGGTTAAAGTGCTAACATAAATGAAAAGTAAATACATTTTTAATGGTTTATAAGTCGCACTCAGATTATAAAAGGAAGCAGCGTTTAAAAACTTACATAGATAAATGAAAGAAAAAAGCGAAACCTCAGAACAAAGATACAAAGTTATGATTTACAGTTGTTCTTTTATATTTAAATTAAGAAATAAGTTTTGATCAGCATTTTGTATTCTTTTTACCAATTTTATTGTATTAGATCTACAGAGTGAAAATTTATTATTTATTTGTGCTGAAATGAATATAAACTTAAAGGTGGAGAAATTTAAAAGTGTTGAAGATATATATCTTTGTCTTTTCTGTCACTTTTTTTTGCAGGATATATTCAACTCATTAGTTTAGCATTAGTTTAGTACAACATGTCATATATTTTACTTATGTTTATTCCCAGTCAATTTAATAGCTTATTTCCATAAAATAATATTTGCTGACAAAAATATCACGAACTGCAACACATAAAAAAACAAACAATCTAGATCTGCATCTACAAAAATAACAACCAGCACAAATATCTCGTACATTCCCTTATGTTATACTTCAACTAGTTATTTAATGACTTATAAATAATACACGCATATCTTGATAACTTAAGAAAATGTAGAAAATATATAAAGGGGGTCAATATACGTTTCCGTAACCATCAGACGTTTTAAGCATTCCTTTACACTCTTATAAAGGTTCTTACAATCACGTTATATATCATAAAATCCTTTATAATTGAAGGAAAAATAAAGATAAAAGTTATGCTAATGATCAAAGTTATAATATAAAAATATATGAATATATAATAGAAGATGATGGTTTTTGACTGAAGATTATGAACATTTTTTTAATTAATTTATACAAATTTATTTTCTCTCGATTGCGAATATATTTTTGATTATCCTCGTCAAAAATGAATAACAGTAAATGCCATGTGTTTGTCTGCAAAAAAAGAGAAATGACTCAGTAGAATTTTCTTTCTTACATGTTTTGAAAGCATTCATTGTGTTATTAAGTATTTTACTGAGCATTGAAATAACCGGAGCTTACTAGATAGGCGGATCATAAACTTTTCTAACTATGAAGGTCAAAAATGAATTTCACTATATTCAATATAAACAAATTCGATAACCTTTGTTACAAGTTTATTTCATGTACCGAGCATAAATAAGTGCTATATGTCTTTCTCAAAATTCTGAGGGAAGTATATGGTGGGTCGTTTGTGCCATGTCGTGCTGTCGCGATGTCACTAATCTAAATGCGACAACCGTTGACGGCGGACGCTTTTGGTGTATTGTCGTTCTGGTGATCTCCGCCAACATGTAATTTTGGCCAATTTGTGCCTCATTCAAACAGATTACACTTTACGACATCACGACAAAAAGATGCGGAAACATTCCAAAAAGATGCGAAACAACGACAAGAATAGTTCGTTGTTACGTCGCGTTGTCGCGTGGCGACCTTTCGAGCTTTCGCTTTATTTTGTCGTAGTTTTGTACTGGTGACCTCATAAAATATTCATTGTTGGAGAGTTATTGTATTGGCGCCCCATTCCAAGTAAGCAAATGCGGGAACACGACAAAAATATGCGAAACAACGACAACAAAATGCGTCGTGTTGGCGCGTAGCGAACTTTCGAGCTGTTGCTTTATTTGTCATAACTTCGTGCCGGCGCTCCGCCGAAACAAATGCCACAACACGCCAAATAACGTATCGTCGACATTACTTATGTCGGGATGCCGACAAAACAGCAGGACAACACGCCAAATAACGCATCGTCGACCTTTACTCCAGTCGGGTCGGGACGCCGGCAAAACAGCACGACAACACGCCAGGTAGCTTTTTCTCACCTATGAGATACATATTTCCGCGCATTTACCCATGTGAGATAAACTTATCTCACATCGCTTATCTCACATCGCTGCCGGACTATTTTTACGTTAATTGTATGCAGACATACACATCGAAAAATGACTGTAAAATTGTTATTTTTGGAATAAACATAGGGTTGTTGGTATTCATTTTCTTAGTTAGATCATTTTCTATCCATCTATAGCAGTTTTGAAGTAAAATTCGAGAAAAAGTTGATTTTCATTTTTTCATCCCCATCCTGCACTTATTCCTTCTTACTAGTATCAAAATGCGATTTAAACGGTGAGAAAATAAATCTACCATGTCCATTGAGTTGTGGATAAGAAAATCCAACCCTTGGGTTGAGATACGTCCAAAAAACTCGGCAGAGCCTCGTTTTTGGACGTATCTCAACCCTCGGGTGGGATTTCCTTATCCACAACTCATGAACATGTTAGATTCACTTTGTCTTACATGGCGCGTGGTCGTGTCGGCGTCCGGACCAGGCGAAATGTCGACAATACGACAAATAAGTAGTATATAAACTATTGCAGGTCGAACGGTCGCCATGCAAGAACACTACAACATGCCACATTATTTTTGTCGTGACCAGTTTTGCATATGTTGGCGTATTGTCACATATTGTTTCGAAAGGTCGCGACGCGACAACACGACGGACTATTTTTTTATCATTTCGCATCTTTTTATCATGCTTTCATTACGTCGCATATGTTCGATGGAGGCGCCAACACACAAAATTTACATATGATGGCGTGGTCGCCAGAACGACAACACGCCAAAAGTGTGGGTCGGTCGCATATCTATATTTAGATATTCGACATGACGAAAGCACGAAATGACACTAACGACCCACAGCGATACAGCGGCAAAGAGTACTTTTTTCAGTTAAAATAGTGCCGACAATGTTACCGAATCATGGAACCGAATAATTGTTTAATAGGTCAAAAACGGATCACCCAGTAGGTTGAAAATGACCTTGGACACAATTTTACCAGGTTTGAAAATTTTCGTTTTAACAACGTTCGGGTACAGGCCCCTGTGGTATAGTGTTTTGAGCGGGTGCAAATATTTTTTCATAGACATAAAGCAGACATGTTGTTCTCAAACCAAGGTATATTGACATCTTATGAGAACGCTTAAAATCGACCTCTCGTTAGCAAAAAAAAAAAAAGTCCATGCGCAGGTTAGCCCTGCGCGTGACCTCTGTAGGTGGGCCAATGGAAATTTTACTTTCATGTTACAGCTCAATCTATTTGCTGACGTATACAGCACGCGCAGTAAACCGAAAGTAGCATAACGTGATGTACAGTGTTTACAAAAAGACATGCATGTCTGCCGAGTGTGTAACAAAATATGCCGGCTGTGCAAAGGATATGTGAATACTAACCCAACGATGTTTCATATGCTAGGCTTAACACACCCTGATTTCCATGGATACGTTATTTACACGCTCTGTAAGGTACATAAAAAACAACCCACGACCATTGCGTTTTTAAACGCGTTCATTCTTGACAGTCAGATGAGTCATTCAGTTTCCTTTTTGGTGACACGTGCATGATGCCTGCCCCTCACTACAGGGGACAGAGGATGGTTTTACTAAATTTATGTATTTTGCTTTTTTGTCGTGCCCTCTAAACATAGTTGTGTTCTAGGTGCTCTGATTTCAGAACAAATATTCAGAACGTAGCTTTTTCAAATATTATTTTTCGTATCATAACTTTAACGTTCTAAATTGGTTAACTCGTTATTATTATTATTATTATTATTATTATTATTATTATTATTATTACAAAATCCTTCTTCGGCTTCATGCGCAATTTATTCCTTAAATCTCAATTAAACGCATCCGTCACTAAATTTGTCTTGTAAAAATAAAAAAATAATATGGCATTTCAGAGTGATTAATACAGTAAGCATAAACACTAGTAATTGTTATAGAAAATTATCTATTCTTCTAATATGCCTACGGTATATTTCTATAGTCAATTCGAGTGCATTAATATGATTAAAGCACTCGGAAAAGTAGGAGGAGTTTCGGACATGGAAGTAGCTCCTTCCGACTTTTCTAATTTACTCCCGCGCAAAAATAAAATATAGAAATGGAAATAATATCAGTATAAATACATCAGTCGCATGAAAAAGATTTGTTTCAGAACCTGAATATTATTTTTGATTGCGTCAAGTAAACCTTTAGAATACCCTCACTTTGTTTTCCTTAAAAAAGGCAAAGAAATTCAGGATTAACAGTCATACAATGTTTTGATTCCGGGAGACAAAACTATGAATGAAAACGTTTACGTCATCACACTGACGTCATTACTCCACGTTAAAACGTTGTACAGTTCAAATTAAAGGTACGCATTTAAATCGATTGTCTGCTTTGTTAGGTTCTGAATCTGACGTCTTCTGCATAATGTCAGTCAGGTATTTCTTTTTATATTTTATGTATTAGATGATTAAACTAAAATAAGTTTGTATAATATAGTTATGTTTGATATCTTGAATGGTTGCCCGAATATAGGGAGTGAATTCCAACAGCTACTATTTATGCTGTTTTACACATTACCGCCGAACTGAAAAAAGGTCCGTAGTAGTTTCAAATCGGCTTCTAAGAATCGAAATAATCTATGTCTTGGAGTGCTTTATCGAAATTGAAGCATTTCCCGTCGGTAATGTGCCTGCGTAATAATTCACTCGGGCTTCGCCCTCGTGAATTATCCGACAGGCACATCACCTCCGGGGAATGCTTCAATTTCGATAAAGCATTCCCAGTCATAGATTACTTCTTAAATAGCAAAACTCGCTGTAAGCGTTTTACTATCTTTTTACAAATATTGAACTGTAAAATTATGCTTAAGTGGTAAACTTTTGCTTAAGCTTTATGCATGATTAGCGACCTACATACTCTTTTGACCGTCATTAATTTCGGATAATAGTTTTGGCAATATCGGTCATTAATTTATTAACCGCTTATTATCGCAAAGTGCAATATATAGACTGTTACGAAATTATTTCCCCTTGCGTCACGTCGCACTGTTAGACACCGCACCCGATTACAGGAAAATACCATAGGAGCTCAAGGTCGGGATTATGCTTTATCCGGCTTTGTTTAAGTCATTTTACATTTATTTTAGAACCAAGCTAACAAATTATGATCTTATTTTCCCTGGATCTTAACTTTCATATTTTACCACTGAAGTACCCGGTACACTGAAAAAAGAAAAGGAGTGACATCCGCCATGTTATCCAACACAAACTGCTAAGAGTGAAGTCCTTTTTTAAAAAAAATCCTTTTTTTCTGTAACACTCATAGACAGTGTGCTCAATTTGTTCAAATGGTATGACAAGATAACAGTCCATGACTGCTTCATTAAAAAAAAAAACAACTGTTTACATGTACATGTATAGGTTCCGGTTCCATGTTGCGTCACATTGGTAGACGGATAACCAGTTTTTGAGGGACGTCACTCTTAGCAGTTTGTGTTGGACAACATGGCGAATGTCCCTCGCTTTCTTTTTTCAGTCTACCGGGTACTTCAGTGGTAAAATATGAAAGTTAAGATCCGGGGAAAATAAGATCATATTTTGTTAGCTTGGTTCTTAAATAAATGTAAAAATACAAAAGCATAATCCCGACCTTGAGTTCCTATGGAAAATACTAAAGTAATTACTCGGTAACATGTTCAACTTACATGTATTTCAACAATGATCAGTCCCTTGCATGTCTATTCATTTAAAGATTTCAAGCTTGTCAGAATCGTATTTACCCGTTCATTACATTTATATACACTTGTCAGTATTTTTTTTTACAGGGAATAGTGGTTTTATAGCAAATAATCATTACTTATTAGTAAATTCTTCAATTCTTGAGTTGTACCCAAATGAGTTTGTCGCTATATCTGACTTGCACTTGATAATTTTAAACTTTTTTTCCTTTCAACATGTTAATTCGTTAAAAAGAGACTATTGTTAAAAATAACTACAACAAATATTTTTATTTCTAAAGTCCCAGGATCATATTTCAAGAAAGATGTCTTACTGAAAGAAATGACCTTTATTTGTAACAAAAACGGTCCTTACTTTGCTTTTTACGCCGATAAGTACATTATTAGAAACATAGCGCAGTATTTTTTTCAATGATATTGCCAAAAATAAGAAAGGCTTTCTGGTAACGAATTTTATTGAAGAAATAACTTAAATACGAAAAAACGGCATATGTCAACGTTGTTTTAGGGTGAATAGAACATGGTTCTATCATTAACCTATCAATAAATTTATGTTACTATATTAGTAAATTCAAAGTGATCCTGGGACTTTAAATTTATGTTACTATATCAGTAAATTCGAAGTGATC
The DNA here is from genome assembly GCA_022818135.1 of Saxidomus purpurata. Lineage (NCBI taxonomy): Eukaryota > Metazoa > Mollusca > Bivalvia > Venerida > Veneridae > Saxidomus > Saxidomus purpurata. The sequence goes on along the minus strand of JAFMSR010001430.1, from coordinate 1,307 downwards.
CTGGGACTTTAAGACTTTAAAATAACTTACTCTGCTGAGCAATGACTTAAGGTTTTTTGTGAATTTGGAGCCTGAATCCTACAGCGGTTACTTTCCCTTACATTTTAGAGCGGAGGTCACCCAATCAAATCACTGTGACATGGCATTATAGAACATATCAGTACATAACTTAAATTGTCATAATCCTATAAGTAGGCAATAATATGTATATAATCACTATATACATGATACAAGTGGGAGGTAGATATACAGCTGTCACCAAAACATTCATAATCAAAGCACTGTGAGTGCTGAAGACCAAGGGCTGTCAATAGATGGGCACAAAGGAGAAATTAACTGTAGTTTTACGTGTTTAAGGTTGCCTGTTTTCTCTAATTCTATAATTGCACAACTGATTGTCAGACAACGTTTTAATTTATATATGAACTATGTGTTTATTTAAAACTTTCCTCGGCCAGCTCTTGTCTGCAACTGAAGTTACCAAGGCGAGTCCTAATTTCGATCTATCTGCTTTTCTATAAGTTCAATATCATATACGTTGCCTAAGAGTTGTGCCAGAAAGACAACTGATAAGTTTTTTTTACTTCTTAGAGCGTGAAAAGGTACTAAAATTAAAGCTTTTTTCTAAGATGCTTCATGAATATGGCAAGAAGTCCAAGAATGCACAGAAACCTGTACCAGAATATGTCTTACATAATTATATTTTTTTATATCTTTATAAACTTAGTGGGGGCGCATCACCTTTTGCAGCTTTGCTTTCCGGCACTTTCTGTAGCGCATTTATAAACAAATAGGCAATAAGACATTGTCTAGAACGAAATGGATACTTGTTCTGCACACTGTCTTGTTGAACTCTAAGTTCATGCCAACGCATGCAGTAAACAATACATAAACATGCGCAATAATAACACAGCGTTATATCAGCTGGTCATTTATTATGTATATTCCAAGGGTATAAGGGTTGAAAAGTTCTTGGCTTCGGAAATCGATAACACCTTGTGGTCAAAGTTTTTAAACTAGACTAGATACTTAGGTCATCGAATATAAAGAGCGTTTTGCCAGCCTAACGTTGACCCTACTTTCGGCAAATAATCATGCCTTTACATCCATGGCAAAAGGCAAAACTTTGCTCTTTTCCCCATTCTGTCAGTAAATGTCCATTGGCAATGACTGCCTCTTGAACAATTAATGACAGTACCAAAAACCGCAAGTTGGATAGATTTTTAGCGGTTAATCGGCTAAAAAAGCTGCCGTCATTTGTATACACATATGTTAAACACAAACGTTAAAATATTTTCATCCATGGC
>JAFMSR010001429.1:0-28079 GCA_022818135.1 Saxidomus purpurata | reverse complement strand
GCGCCGTATGCAATTTTATGTTAAGCAAGACTCGAACCTTTTACTACGGTTTTGGCATCGACCATATTGGTAGACATTCTTATTTTTCCTTTTTAGTTCTCTTTGTGCAATGAGTGATTGTCTAAATTTGATGCAACTGTTTTTGTTCATGGATGAATGTTTAAATATGTCTGTAATACTTTATTTATTATTTATGATATTGTCAAGGAAGAGCCAAGTTTTAACTAATGAATGTTAATGTTCCTTTGGTATATCTGTACATGTTACCTTCTATAAATAAAGAATTTATTATTATTGTTATTATTATTATTATTATTATTATTATTATTAAAGGTTGCACAAATGTAACATGGGTTTTGCAACATGAACATTTAGACAAAGTTTAGCCAAGATCCTGGAAGGAATTAAAGGAGAGGATATGGAACGTACGGGATCAACTGGTATCACCATCCGTAAGCTTTTGGTTTTATGACAATGTTTTCACGTTTTTGTTGTTTAAACTACGATGCGAACTGTGACAACTTTTACAACTTAGATTAATCGCTTCGAGATTCACATCAAATGCAATCAACCTCGAGAAGAGACAGAGGCAATGTCGAATTATTGTCTTGCCGATGGACACCACCGGTATGACTTGGTAGGGATCGAATCCGGAACACCCGATCCAGCGCCTGCACCTATCTCCCACAAAGACGACCGACGCAAATACATATCAGATATACCACGCTTTGACACGCGAATGGGTGCTTGAATGCGATCGCATAAACTAAGCATATAATATCATATACCTTTCGGCGCAGCCGTATTATATAGCTCGCTTTTGACCGGAAGTTGGTAACGTAGAATGCACAGTTTTGACTGAAAAATTTACTCTGTAGGAAATATTTCAATTGGACAATGCCGCACGAAAAGCGCAATAAAATACTCTTTCATGAATGGTTTTCGTAAATAGTTCACAACTATCAACATATTTATATGTTGTTTCATCAAAACCAATGTTAATTATGAGTACGGAGTTCGCCTCCACTTTCTTGACCAGTGAATAACGGTCAATATTTCGAAAAACATTTTTGAATAAAAACAAGGATTAAGCTTGTTTTCCCGGTACGGACTTAAGTACAATTGGGAAGAAAATGTGGCAAGCGAGCAGTTAGCTCAGTCGAGAGAGCATTTGCCATAAGCGAAAGGTCCTGGGTTCGCGTCCTGGTCAGGATGCACTTTTTCTCACCCTGTGACATTTGGCACCTTCCACTGCATAACGTTATGCTATAAACTTGACAGGAACTTTTACTAGAAATATATAAGCTACTCAGCTATCTCCTCCACATACTCAAACTCGATTGGGCACGGCATCTTATATAAAGATAGTTCTTGTTTGTCTTATATTTATATTTAACATTCAAAGTGGTATTGGGACTAGGTATGCTGTATTGATTTTAAGTTGCAGTATGAACGTGTAATTGATTTTGAACTTTTAACCTATACTGAATTCTTTCAAACATGTGAACAAAGATCACTCTTGGGTAGCTACACATGTGGTCTTTGTTAGCAGGTGGTCTTTGTGTACATGTGTTTATACTATAGTGGAATAGTGCGCTGTGATCTCTGCTGGTCTTTATTCATTGGATGGTCTCTAACACAGGTTTGACTGTACATTGTATAAATATGGTATGGTTGAAAGCATGTTGACCGATTCAAAATGAAAAAATCAATTTGTTAGTGGACATGCAGGTAGTTGGCTACTGATGGTCAAGGTGAAACTCGTCTTTCAATCTTTGGCGTCTGCATGAATCATGCAACTTCTTGAGGTATGTACATGCATACGATGCGATGTAAAACCCTAGAACAAAATCACCGTTACCATGCCTAGCTTAGTAACTGTTTGACTGCTACAAACCGCTTGACTTCTAGTAGCAGATTGGCTGTTGCTTGCTTTCGATAGGAAGATCAGAATAGTCAATGTAACGTTACTGCAGACTGCGCAATCGCTCAGTCTCAAGACTAACACCGGAAACAAAACAAATGCAGCTAGTTTTATCATTTTTACTTCATTCTAGTTTTTTTTTTCTTTCTACGAGTAAACAATAAACTTGTAAAAAGGTTAACAATTATCTTTATACTCATTAAATGCAATGCTTTTATCAAATTGTATCATTACTTTTATTTATATAATACTCCGGTTGAAATGATGCAAATTTGAAACTTCACTATATAAAAATTGCATTGTATTTCCAAGTTAATGTTACAGTTTATTGTTTACAAGACAGCATGCGTTTGAATGTCAGTTCGGAACAGTTTAATATTCCTCGCCTTCCTCCTCGCCCTCACCCTCAACGGAGTCAACTCCGACCTCTTCGTAGTCCTTCTCGAGGGCAGCCAAATCTTCACGGGCCCTCAGAGAACTCACCCTCTTCCATACCCTCTCCGACGTACCAGTGGACGAAAGCTCTCTGGCGTACATCAAGTCGAACTTGTGGTCAAGACGGGCCCAAGCCTCGGCGATGGCGGTGGTGTTGCTCAACATGCACACGGCACGCTGTACCTTGGCAAGATCTCCACCTGGCACAACGGTTGGTGGCTGGTAGTTGATACCGACCTTGAAACCAGTTGGACACCAGTCGACGAACTGGATGGTTCTCTTGGTCTTGATGGTGGCAATGGCGGCGTTGACATCCTTGGGGGACGACGTCACCACGGTACAACATACAGCAGGCCATGTATTTGCCGTGACGTGGGTCACATTTTACCATCTGGTTGGCTGGCTCGAAGCAGGCGTTGGTGATCTCGGCAACTGAGAGCTGCTCGTGGTAGGCTTTCTCGGCGGAGATGACTGGGGCGTATGTAGCCAGAGGGAAGTGGATACGTGGGTATGGTACCAAGTTGGTCTGGAACTCAGTCAAGTCGACGTTGAGGGCACCATCGAATCTCAGAGAGGCAGTGATGGAGGAGACGATCTGGGCGATCAGTCTGTTCAAGTTGGTGTAGGTTGGTCTCTCAATGTCAAGGTTACGACGGCAGATATCGTAGATAGCCTCGTTGTCGACCATGAAGGCGCAGTCCGAGTGCTCCAAGGTGGTGTGAGTGGTCAAGATGGAGTTGTATGGCTCAACGACGGCAGTAGCGACCTGGGGAGCTGGGTAGATGGCGAATTCCAGCTTGGATTTCTTTCCATAGTCGACGGAGAGACGTTCCATAAGAAGGGAGGTGAAACCAGATCCGGTACCACCACCGAAGGAGTGGAAGATGAGGAATCCCTGAAGACCGGTACACTGGTCAGCCAATTTACGGATTCTGTCGAGGACAAGGTCGACGATTTCCTTACCAATGGTGTAGTGACCACGAGCGTAGTTGTTGGCGGCGTCTTCCTTGCCAGTGATGAGCTGCTCTGGGTGAAATAACTGGCGGTAGGTGCCGGTACGAACCTCATCTAAAAAGGACAAATGAAGAGAATAAGCACATGTGTTCTTTAGCAGGTAGCCTGGTCACCAGGCCCTGAAATATCTCTTTTACTAATAAATATCTATCAGTTTTGTTCTAGAGCCAGTCTACTATCCAGCGCCGATAAAACTGCCCCAGTCTACAAAGCAAAAATCATATAGAATAGACTGCAAATAGTGCATGATAATATAGTATATAGAAAAAACATAAATTTTTATCAGACTAGTAACCTATTGTAAGTCTATTTAGCAGGTTATGCAGGATTACTTTTCTTTTGGTATTTAATTACTAAGGTATCTGTCATTAAACCCAACTTCAACTGATCAAAAATAAAAGTTACGTAGCTTGCTAAAAAGGATACAAGTACTGTTATTACCCGTATTACTTTCTTAATTTCATGGAACTGCAGTAAAGTCTAAAACTACTGACAGGTTTATCTACCTACATGGCTTTGTGAAATTACCAGTCTCGGGCAGTAGCCATCATTCCTTTTAAACGGTAATTGGAAACTATCTTTATTAAATTATACTCTTAATTAATTAAAACTAAAACGATGGGGAAAATTAAACGACACTTACCGACTACAGTTGGCTCTAAGTCGACGAAGACGGCTCTTGGCACGTGCTTGCCAGCACCAGTCTCACCGAAGAAGGTGTTGAAGGAATCATCACCACCTCCAATCGTCTTGTCACTTGGCATCTGGCCATCAGGCTGGATACCGTGCTCGAGACAGTACAACTCCCAGCAGGCATTACCGATCTGGACTCCAGCCTGTCCGACGTGGATAGAGATACATTCACGCTGAAAGAGAGATACGAAACGTTATCGAAACCATCCAACTAGAGGACATTTTAACATCCACAACTGGCATGACTAATCATGAAAACTGAACTACAATGGGAAACGCACACTAAAACAAGAGAACCTAACATAATACGCCAAGTCATTATCGATATAAACAAATTACACAATAGAATCGATATTTAGTCTATCGTCTTCAAAAATCGCTGCACAGAGTATGTTGATATGGCTAACTTTTTGAGGTGAACAAAGTGTTAGAGGACACGTTCAAACATGGTATCCATCTGTAAAAATGGCTGGCAAAAATCGACTGATCAATTTTAACACGAGCCGCAGCACCGTTATAAACGGTCTGAACATTTAATAATAGGTAAAAAAGAAACGTTAATGAAAACATTGATAAAATCCACTTACCATGGTTGCTGTTTATTTGTTTTTGCTTGTTAAAAAGCGAAAAATGTAAGCTCACAATTGACGTGATGTGTCGAGTGAGAATACTGGTAACCCGCGCAACAATTCTTCCATATTTATAGTCGTCTGCTTACCGGTTGCATAGCAAATGTAAAATGCACTTGGCACTCATTGGGCACTTACAGTCATGTGGTCAATAATTGCGATTAGTCAAGTTTCAACTATTGCCGACCTCTGGTTCTCGGCTTTGCAATTTGATGTTATTGGAAGACCAGTAACAAATGTTTGCTTAACCGATTTAGTATCCGATGGCTAAATATATCAAAGTGTTCGTTTCTTGTGGTCAAAAACAATGAACTTGACTCTTGGGCTGTCAAAAGTGTTTAAATTAAAAAGTAAACACGTGTTTCAGTGTACCGAAATAACTCAGCCACGGACCTAGATTGTGTATGTCCACCCCCGTGATCGGGTGGTAAGGGTCGCTGACTTGAAATCACTGTAACCTATCATAGATTGAGGCTCATGGGTTCGAGCCCTGCTACCGACCACATGTCTCTTTATGTGAGAAAGTTTGCAGCTTCCTACAGAGGGCAGGGAGTCTAAAACTTGTAAACTGTCTGACCAAAATACGGTTGGAACGGGCGTTTAACTCCTACAAGAGTGCTTCAACAGTAGGTCCATGTTGGAGTCGCCTTTGCTGCCGACTGGACTCTTATAAAAGCAATAAAAGTAGGTCCATGTTTCTTCTAAATATGTGCTATTGCTTGTTTATGGCGGTAGTCGGTCAATAGCTGATACACAGTTAATAACATTTGTATTTCATTGTATTGGAAGCATGTCCTAATTTTTTCTCTGCATTATTTTCAGCAGAAAACTTGGTTCTTGGTCGTGACTCCACGTATCAATATTGGCCATGATATAAGTATTGTATACTGAGAACAGCTGTTGGAAGAATGATCTGCCAGTCAGGTCACATACTCATCGTTAACGGAAAAATTACTACATTGTATATCGGAACTGCACCTAAATTTTATTTACCATGTCCTGATAAAATATGCAGCTTTTGCGTCAAGTTTTCACATGTTCCCTATTGAGCAATTGCATCATCGACTTTTAACTGTTGTATGTTTAACGGATAATCTAGTTTAAGACAGTCACAGTTTTTCATAAGTTTTTAAATTCGGTTACGAATATTTAATCCAACACAGGGAGAGAAGTCATGCGTTTAAAAACATACTAAAATTGGGTCTTCGGTTTAATTTGTGGTGAGCTCTGTCGTAAACATATACATGTATTCTGCACTTCAAAATAATATATTTTGTTGATTTTTACAGGCTGGCAGTTGAGCTAACCATCGTAAGAACCAGTACTAAACTCCTATTCTCCGTAACAAACTGCCAACTTTCTCATATAAAGAAGCATGGTCCTTACTATACAAGGGCTCGGACCCATGAACCCTCAATCTACGAGGTGTTTAACGTCAGAAAGTTGTCAGTTTCTGGAGAAAACTTTTCCACAAAAACTGGCCTGGCAAGTATTTCACATTATCAAAGAGCTGCCTTGCTATTCTAAGTGAGAAAGTTGCAAGTTACTTGTAGAGATTATTAGTCCCAATTCAGCCCAGGAAAACTGGAAATAATTTTGCTGTGTTGTTTTTTTAAGCAAGAAGTTGCTAGTTACTTGTGGCGAGCTGGAAACTGCTGGTAAGAAACCAAAATATATGCCAAAAATCAGACTTTCATTTCGGGAACCATTCCGAAATGGTTGAAAAGCACAAGAATTACACATTTCTCAGTCAGACTATCATGTATTATCTCCGGATATCTGAATCATCGTGTATCAGCAATTCAGACACCACAGCACTTCACTGATCAATAGTCTGCTCACAAATTTCCATAAATAGGCAAACATTTACAACAGTTAGCCACTCTGATGTAAATTGATTTTGCACCAAGAAAACAGTTTCAGTCCAGGAAGTTTGTATATTTATTACATCTATTTTTAATTACAAAATACAAACAATTGCTATAAGTAAAGCCAATTCAAATAATAATACATCATTGACTGTACGTTGCAAAAAATACAGACTTAAACCTACAATATGCATGCTGTCTTAAAGGGGCACACCCTACAACTAGCATATTATTTTCTAAAATGTAAAACGTGAGCAAGATGAACATAAAATAATAAATACAAGATCTGTCAGTAGGACAGTGCGCTCGACTTTGAGTGTTTGCTAATAAAACAAAACTTTGACAGTTAAGGGAACACAATTCTTTAACTAGAAATGTTTAAGTACAAATCAAGAAATATTTTCACAGAGTTATCTTCTCTTGCTTAGAGATAGGTGTCATGATGCTTACAGATAGGTGTCATGATGGTACATAAGTACTCCAACTTTCAAAGTAATATCTCAAATGGTTAAGTCAACAAGTCGACAAGAATGAAACTTTTAACTGAGTTTCTAAGTCGAAAAGGGCCATAATTCAAATAATATTCTTGACAGAATTACCTCCTCCTGCCTATGTTTGTGCATCATGATCGTAAACAAGTATTCCAACTTTCAAAGTAATATCTGAAACAGTTTAGTCAAAAAGTGGACCGGTACGAAAAACTTAACCAAGATTCTAAGTCAATAAAGGGCTTTAATTTTTATAACAAATTATTGACAGAGTTACCTTCTCTTACCTTCAGGTGGTGTAAATGATGTAAACAAGCAAGCAATATCTCTAAGGGTTAAGTCAATAAGTGGATTTTACCCATATTCAATGTATTTTCTAAGTCAAAAGGGGCATAATTCTGTCAAAAACCTTGACAGAGTTATGTACTATTGTCTGTTGGTGGAGGTAACGATGATAAATAAGTATGGTAAGTTTCACAGCAATACCTCTAATGGTTTTGAAATAAAGTGGGGTGGTACGAAAAACTTAACCAAGCTCAATACACTTTCTAAGTCAAAAAGAGGCATAATTCTGTCAAAAACCTTGACAGAGTTATGTACTCTTGTCTGTAGATGGAGGTTATGATGGTAAACAAGTATGGTAAGTTTCAAAGCCATACCTAATAGTTTTGAAATAAAGTGGGGTGGTACGAAAACTTAACCAAGGTGTGACACCAACGCGGACGCGGACGCCGATGCCGAGGCGAGTAGGATAGCTCCCCTTTTCTTCGAAAAATCGAACTAAAAATGTCATTTCAACAACAATATATATATATATATTGAAAAATTTCTTTTATTAGGCACATGTCAATATAGTGACCTTTTATAATAAATCGCCAAATATTATGAAACAATTGAAGTGTTTATGAAGTTTTAACTACAATATATAAGATTCCGCTAATTTAATGCTCCTTGCTGGAATTTTTAGCGCAAGCATTGATGTTTGATGGCAATTCTTTCAATTATTTACTTAGTTAGATAATGTTTAGGGGATATATAAAGTTTTTTTTTTTATAAACTGTGTCTAGTTTTAGGGTATGCCTCTTTTAAATAACTATGAAAAGTAGATAACAGAAAATGTGTAATTATAATGAATTTAATGGTTTAACAGGAAGGTTGTTTAAGATTATACAGATATAGATCTCTCTTTTTCTCTCCCTAAACCAATCAAATCACATCAAGTTCACAAGTATTTGGTGCATAGCCAACTTGGAAACTGCAACCCTTGCCCCTTCTAACAGTAATTTCTATTTATTCATATATTGTATAAGATGTAACTCACAGAACAGAATGTACCAGTCTGCTGAGACAGGAGATGCTGTTAAGAACGTGTGGCTATGCGAAAATTAGCTGTAAGACAGCTACATATATATGCAGGAAAAACTTGCATCAGAACTACCTGCTTTGACAGATTTACATTTTGAATACAGCACAGTATTTTTGCAATTATATGTTAGGCTGTTACTGTACAATACACATGCTGAAACAGAGTGAGACAATATTATTTACTTATTTGTTTATGTCATAGTATAATTTGATACTCTTCCAGGTTAATTCCATCAAGATTTGTTTCCCAAGACAAGAAGAATATATCAGTAAGTGTGGAAAAATTAGTGCAACCAGTAATGTATTTTGCATAATAAAAATTGCAAAAACAAACAGAAGAGAAGTGTTTCCAATCACTGCCTTGCAAAGCATGAGTTTGCTAGATATTTAATTTTCAACAATTTTATTTTTCCTGTTAGTTGTTTAACTTGAATTGTATATAATTTATTTTTACGTGTGATTGAGGTAATTAATTTAAAAGTGTTTTTGTAATGTGTTCCTTCATTTGAATGTACGTGTATATTTGTTTACAACTTCAATTAATATTCTGCTGTGGGATTACATGTTTGTATAATGTGATTTGTTGCTCCCCCTTTAGTGGAGCTAATAAAGATATCTATCTAACTTTTCCATACTTAAAGACAGAAACTGTTCTGTACTATTCCATACTTTTCCTATCAACATATGGGTCTTTAATACATGTAAACTTGTACATATTTCCAACACACATTTTAAAGTTATACCACTGTTTTACAACTTTGTCATAAAAGATGGTTAAATAAAACAAAACTTAGAAAACACATAAGAAATAAGTTACACATCCTTAAAATAGAAATGAAAATATACCTAACAAATTTATACATGGATTTTCATTTTTGACAAGGATAGTAAAAAGAAGTTCATGGTTTCACATTGTATGCAACAGGAATAAAACTCTTATACAGATTCATATATTTTAGTTGTACAGTTCTAGTTACCTTTGATAATCTTTTCTTTAAGAGCAAAAATCTTTGATATAATTACGTTTAATTTAAAATTTAACCTTTAAAACTTTACACAATGTATAAAGCTTTTGAGATTGATTTGAAGTTGCTTATTTTCATGCTACCATTGAGGCTGTAGACAAAAAAGACTATAAACTTTTTGACTTATTTCTGTCACATGACCAAAGTAAAAAGGTTGCACATCACATTTCTCTCATCCCTGTACAAATAGCAGTTATATGTTTTTATGCTCATTTTTGGTCACAAAAATGAGTGAGACATAACATTAGCCAGTGGACAAAGTTCAATATCATTAGACTGTGTAACATATTAGATAAATGAAAACTGTACACAAAGTGTTAGCAACAAATCTAAAGGTTCATATGTTTGAAACACAAAACTGTTAATGCAATTTTCTATTGCTATGCGAAATGTTTTTGTATATATATTTATCAATAAACTTTTTTCCTAATTCATTCTGTTTTACATGTAAAAAATTGCAGATATACATGATTATAGCAGATTAACTAATACCATTCAAACAACATTATTGAAAATCTTTTGATATAGATATAAATCTATGAGTGACACATGTTATCTTTAATCAAATCAATAATCTATCAAATGACACAGGATCAAACCTGTCTTATGTGAAACATTAAAGGGAACTAACTCAATATCTCATTTACATTCAACAGTACAATAACGAATGTTTGTTGTCCCCCCTTGGACTGTCCTACACAAATGATAATGTCAGAAAATATATCTTTTAAAAGGGACATCAAAATCTGCCAAGAAATGAAATTAATAATTGTTTCCATTTAGAATCATGTAATTATTACCTTATAATTATAAAAACATCAAACAAATATTCACTTCTTCACAAACCCAGCACTAATTACCATAACAAAGAGAGGGGCGACAAACATTGTTCAGCTAGTAGAGATTTTTCACTCTTTTGGAGTGTTTGAACATGATGCTACTTTTTCTTTTCCATGCTGCCCTTATGTTGTAACCCATATATTAACCTTTCAAAATTGTTGTAGAAGCATTACTCAGCATTGTAAAAGAGTTCCCTTACATATACTTGTCACATCTTTTTGAATGTAAAGTTTTCAATTTTAAAGGATCATTTTTCTGATTCTGAAGCATTCAAACACACAAAAACTGTCCTGCTCCTAACTCAGTGCTCCCTGTCCCTTTCTGAAGACATTCTACCATAATCCCTAAATGGTCAAACATCTTTCATTATAAAATCAAGGTGTAAAACATTTACTAAACAATCTCATATATGCATTAAATTACAGCAATTATTTCCAACAAAATCTTATAGAGAGCATATTTATTTTTTGAATGAATTTATCAAAGCTGATTTGTCCATTGGCCTACCAGCTAAAAGATTACAACAAAGTACATGTTTATTTTATGTTTTCCAGTGAATTATAGTTTCTTAGTGAAATAAAAGTGATAATCCACAGTTTTGAAACAGTGGATTACCATTTTTATTTTCACTGTTTTTGCCATCTTTAACCCGGATCGACGTCAAACGGTATACCGAGCGTAATTAATGCTGGAAACCATGCGACGATGACGTCGTTAAAATGACGTCATTTGTTCTACGTTTTCTGATGACGTTTCCCGCGATTTTCGATATTTGATAGCAACAAACTCAACAAAAGTAGAATTTTAACCATAAAATAAACAGAAAAAATAATGGTATCGGTGTAATATCACTTTAATTTCACTCGTGAACACCAAGGTAGTTATTTTCACCATGGCTGCGCCACTCGTGAAAAATACATGTATCACATTTGGTGCCCACTCGGTAAAATTATATAGATGATAACTGTTGGTTTTGGTGCAATATCATGTTATAATTTCACCGAGATTTCACTAAGAAAAGTCTATAATTCTCTGGAAAACATAAAATAAAACGTGATATTACACCAAAACCAACAATCATCCTCTATATATTAGACCTGTTTCTAGCCATTTTATTTTTCAGTGATCGAAGTGTTTATAGCAGGGTACTCTATAAAAACAGCTACATGTATACATATTAAGTTAAATGTATTACTAAAATGCACCAAAGAAAATTTGCTTTCATTTGATTTCGAACATTTTTATCATGATCAATGGATGCTTTGAGACATTTACAATGCAAACATTTAGCCTTCAAATTCAAATCGGCTAGAATTTCAGTAGAGGTTTTCCGATTGCATACCCGTCTACAAACAAGTAGTACAGCCGACATAGCTGCTTTCACCTCGGTGAAAAATCAGACAGAAACAACTATATCATCCTTACTTTCAAAACTACCATATTTCAGACCCAGTTAAAAACCTGTTTGAGTAGTCACCTGGATTAAGCTTTTGTCAGCCAGTATTGCAACGTCCCCAAAAATAATTACATTTGTACAAAATATCAGCTGTGTTTAACAGGGAGCATCTTCTTTTGGTGGCCACTTTGATTATACCCTTAGGCTGGCTGCTTAATACAGGGTCAAAACATTTGCCACTCTGTCATGATACAGGTACACCAGCATTATCACTACCTATTACAATCAAAACACTGAAAGTGCTGACAACAATGTGTCCTCTGCAAAATGAGTGATACCTCGCTAACAGTATCTATGTTCTTGACCATGCGGTTTTAGAGAATATTTTTTAATTGTTTCGTATTTTATGCCATAGCAACCAAAGTTTTGCATGGAATGGAAATCATTGAACATTTTGATAGAATTTCATGCAAGAAACATCCCTGCAAAGTTTTACAACATTGGACCAATGGTTTCAGAGATGTCATTTGAAGGAAATGGTGGACTGACGGACAGACGGACAGACGGACAGACGGACGGAATGCAATCCCAATCAATCCATTTAGGAGAGTTACAGCCTTTATATGACAGTTGGGACAGACTGAGGCATTGGATTTTGAAAAACTTGTGGCATTGGAATATCAATAGGTGCAAGATATTAAGATGATATTTTAAATATATAAAATATAGTTAAATGAAATAAAAATATTGTAACAAAACATACGTACAAAAAAGCGAACAAATAACAAATGAACGAGATCAAAAATTGGAGATCATATTACATACTATCTATGAAATTGTGTTGCTGATGGGATAAATGTTTTTTTTAACCATATTCATGATTATACTAGCTTGCATTGCATTTACATATGACATTACACAAACTTTGACTGTATTTAACGCATTTCTGTTGCATTCCAAATATGTTAAAAATTTCTGATTACCTTTTACATTAAGTCACACAAAAATCATTATCAGCACCCTCAACACATGACCTGGGGGTCATAATTTGAAAAATCTTGGTAAAGGTGAACTAGGCATTTCTATATGCCAAATATCTAATATTTAGGTCTTGTGAATTTAGAGTGAAAGATTTTAGAAGTTTTTCTCATATAAGCCTATGTAAAACCAAGTGACACCTCAGTTGGGTTCAGTTTTGACATGGGGGTCATAATTTGAGTAATCTTGGTAGAGATCCAGTAGACAATGCCACATGCTAACTATCTAACCCCTAGGCCTTGTGGTTTTAGAGAAGAAGAGTCTTTAAGTGTTTTCTATTTGTTGCCATAGCAATTAGAGTTCTGCATGTAATGAAATATTTTGAACAACATTGATAGAGCTTCATGCAAGAAACATCCCTGGAAAGTTTTAACAATGAGATAATGGTTTCAGACAACATGGTGTTGTTAAAGGAAATTGTGGATGGATGGATGATGGACATAATGCGATCTTAATAGCACTATTGGTCCATTTGAGCTAAAATCATAAAAATGCAGTTTTATGTATCAGATTGAAAATGCATCACAAGTGTATATGCGGAAGATTGTCTTTCCCAAAGCTATGATTTAATAGTAGAATACTGTAAGTGTATTAAAGTGACATTATGCGCATTTTTTTCAAGTAAAAATCCAGCTGAATATGGTGTGTGTACAAAAACGTAGAGGAAATAATAGCTTTTAACCCAATATACCAAACTCTTCACGCTACCAGTATGAAATAATAAGTTTCCTTATATTGATTTTTCTTATTTGACTGGGAGAGTCAATTTAAGAAAAGAACAACTGCATGCAGGAGTTGATTCCCTTCCACTGCCGAAATCTCTACCAACATAAATAACGACACAATCAACTATCATTTTATCAGTCCAATTTTTTTATATCTAAAGCACCAACTTCAAATACTAATGCGGCATAATCATTAATTTAACACATTTAAACGAACAGCAACCAAAAATTGCTTTTATAAAACTGTCACCAAAAATACACTATGTGCAGTAAGATGCGCATAATGTCACTTTAACCATCAATAGTGATTTATACATTGGGTGTGACAAGTTTCACTTACAATTTCAAAGTACCATGAATGTATGATAGATGCAATCATGTTATCATTGGGATGTAGAGCTATGTGCTAAATACAAAAGGACAATGAGCATTTATATGAAACATTTGTCATTGTAGATTTTGAAGGTGGAGTTCAGAACAGTGGGATCATTGATACTGAAGATATTACAATTTATAATTGAAAACTCGCCAAGTTGAAAATGGCAACAATTGTGTTAAAACAAGAGGGTTTAATTGGCCACCTGTTACTCTGGTTTCAGACAATAAGAATTTAAAATGTTTGTATTTTTAGGCATTATACCCAAGCGAGTCCTTGATAGGGATAATATTGATCAAGGGGTTGGCCTTGGCCTTCTGGTTCATAAAAAGATTGTTAAAGTTTAATGCTGTGAGTTCAGAAATGTTGTTAAAGAAAGAAGTTAATGGACATCAGATAGACGGCAAGGGGTCCTTTTTTAAAGCCACAATTTGCCTTGCTATGATGGGACACAGACAAATTGCATGTATTAGAGCATTAACATAGTAACAGTTTAAATGAAATGTATACATGGTGAGCACTTAAATAGTAACACTATTAATGAAGTATGTACATGGTGAGCACTAACATAGCAATACTATAAATGAAATATATTATGCTTCAGTAATAACAAGAACATTTATATCTTTGAATAAATCCGATATTGTTTATGTTGACATTGGATGTGTGTTGTACAAATGTGTGAACAATTGAATTTAAAGACACACTCCCATTAACTGCAAAGTTATGCAATAGTAGAAAAATGAACTATTAGTAAATTTAGCATAAATAAAGACACTGCTTTCCTCTCACTCAGGTCAAGCAAATATTTCAAATTTAAAGTAATAAAGTTTTTTAATATGTTACAAATAATTTTACAGTATAGGTTGTCGGTTAACAGAAATAGAGCTGGACGTTGAGACATATCCCCCATTTGTCTCTGTCCAGTTGAACCAGACAAGCACAGTCTCCAAGTCTGGTTCACTCAATAAAATTCCAGGGACCAGACAAGGAGACACTTCCTACCTATATTCAATTAAATCCGAGCATTCAAAATATTTACAGATTGCACTATGTTACAAGATGATCTAGACAAACTAACCGGTAAAGTTGGAAAAAGTCTGGGGAAATTGCCTAGTAAATGCAAAGCAATCCATTTCTTCAAATATTAAAAAAAACAAGCTTTTAATTACGTGTGACTGCAAATATGATAAGTTAATATTTAAGTGATTTCAATTATGAAATTCAACACTTTACCAAACATGACTAGGCCAAAGAAGGCCATTCTTTCTCGTCTAGGATCATTTTCTATTGTTTATAAAACGAACAATAAACACGTTGTAACTCTCTGGAGGTAACAGCAATTATTTAACCTCTTCACCGGTTACACCGTTAACTCAAGCGGAGTAACTCAGCATATCTCAATAACGTCTATCGGTCGCTAAGTTAAGGGTCACCACTATCGGTCGCTGTTTTGTGGTCATTCAATGCAGCTTTTCGAGTCCGAATGGATTTAAAATCATTTGATGAAATCCGACAATTAAACCGAATACATTGTATCATTCATTTACTTCATCGTTTATGTTTATAATACCTCCCCCTTTAACAAAAACCCACTTTTATTATCCATTTCCGTTTTAAGCACGCATGTAATTTTACTAATGGAAATAAGGATGTTCACATTGTATGAAATGTCGGATCCAAATACTCCTCTCGATTACGTTTAATTTCCATTATACATGTATACATGCGGGATGCCAAAACAAGACTTGATCCTGAATCTGGCTGATGGTGTAGTAATTCAAATACTCTGAATTTTGCCTACATTAGTGTTACAATGATTTAAAGCATTAACACGTGTATTACGCAACGGAAACGGGTTTTAGTTTATTTTTAAGTCGAGATCACAAACACGATCCACACGCATTTCAGCTAAAGTCGATCTACTTTGCAGGCGAAAGCAGAAACCTATGGCTGTTCAAACTGTCAGGGGCTATACGTTTGACGCATCAGGCGTACGCCGTTCTATTCGTTTCAAAAAGCTAGAATGAAATCGGCGCCTTTTAAGCAATGAGGTTTGGATATACCGGCGTACCCCGGCTTACTCCGGCCAGCGTCAAACGTATAAGCCCCTCCGCTGAGTGGTTTCCAAAATTGCCTACTATAACAATGTGTCACGTGACACATTGTTAATTAAAAAGCACAACATGCATATCTGTTTGATTAGTTTGATAAACACTATAGTTAACCTGATAATATCCCATTTGCTGAGTCTACTATTTTACATTCAAACATAGTTTCAGTTTGAAGATTTTCAAGGTTGTGAAGTCCATCCGCTAGGGTGAAGCAGTTGCATCTTTGCACACCTGATGATATAATAATCCTTGGCACATTTATACACATTAACATTCATTACTACACTTCCGAACAGCTTCGTATCTTGCATACATCAGTGTCTGTCCAGTTGTAATATGAAAAGGAAAATGAAGCTTTCTTTGAAAGCAACCTAAAGTTCATCAAGATGCAACTTTAAGAAAAAGTAAAATCAAAGCTTGTTAGAATAAGTAATATGAAGCTTTGCCATTACCTAACCGAGTGAACAGATTTCCTTCACCTAGACAGCTGCCGAAGAACCTCGGTTCCTTCAATGTTTAATTTCTGACAACAGTTTAAAAAAAGTTTGAGACCAATGCAACAATACTTATAAAACAAGAGCACCGCCTGCGGTTGCCTGACGCTCGTCTGCTTAGTATCCAGAAAACATTGAACAATTACTATTAGTAAGTAATACTGATAATACATGACAACCAGAGTTCTGCATGGAACTTGGAATTTTTTTAACAGCTTTGATAGAACTTCATGCAATGAACACCCCTGCCAAGTTTCATCAACACTGGCCCAGTAGTTCCATAGAAGATGTCATTTGAAGGAAATAGTGAACTGACGTACAGGGTATAACGGATGGTGAGTAATCCTAATAGCTCACCCTGGCACTTTGTGCCAGGTGAGCTAAAAATATAATAACATGACTCATATTACCTTAAGGCTTAAGCATCATATCTTTAAGCAGTTCAGTCATGAAGCTTTGATAATTTATTCCAAAATAAGTACATAATGTACCAGCGTCCAGCAATATCTTAGAATGCTATACATGTAATTTTCACAGTGACAATATTTCAGTTTCACTATAGTGCTTTGAGGTTTTCATTTTGTAACATATCGTATTTCTATACTTCTAGTTCAATCTTCAACACAAATGATTTCAGTGTAAATTGCTAAAATATCATTACAGTACCTTTGAAATAGACTTTCACTTAGTAAAGAGTACTATTTGAGAATGTGGTGATAATATTTTCTACAGCACACCAAGTCTGCATGAAGTATGTTACTGCATACTGAAAACTTTCAGTACATCACTGTAACAGTTCTCTTCCCCAACATAGACCTCACTTCTATCTGCACTTACACATATAGACTGTGGTGTACGAACTAAGCCATTCACTACTGTCTTGCTTTGCTTGAAGTCGGATGAGATATTAAGTATTGTGTTGCTCCCTGAAGAACATACAAGCAGTGACCCATCACCTAACATCACCATTCCCACAGGTCTCACAAGATAAGTGTTCTTGTATACAGCAACTACATCTCCCTGTAATGTCATACAAACTACACCACTGTTCCTAGTTGAACTAATATACAGATGATTCTCAGATTGATTTAAGATTATGCTGGTCGGCCCAGAGAAAACCTTATCCTGTAAAGCAAATTTGTTCTTTGCATTTCCTTTAATATCCAATTCAAGCACAGAATTAGGATGCTGGCAAGTCACATACAATCTGTCCTGATGGTAGGTTATACCATAACACTTTGCTTTGGTACCAATAATGTGATCAACTGATAGCTGATCAGCTGTGTTTATGATAAGTATCTGTTCTTGATTGGGTATTGTGACAGCGATCTGGCCATGAGGAAGTACAGCAAGGTCTCTTGGATTTGAGCTGATTTTCTTTTCCAGTATGGTACCCTTTTCAGTATTTACAACTTTGACCTTTGCATTTTTCCAGTCAGTCAGCACAAGCTTGTCTGATGACAAGACTGCACATGCTGTTATGTCGCATTTGCTTCTATCAGTTGGAGCTCTTAACAGTATATCTCTTTTGTACACAAGGCTGCTGATTGTTCCCATTCCTGATGCACATGTCTTCAAAGGTGCTGTCTTAGCTTCCTGGTGGTCAATCAGCTTACCAAAGCAATTTAACAACAGTGCATTCTCCAGCTCATTGTTACGGCTGAACTTGTTTCGTAAATGTGTCTTTTTCATCAACATCTGAGCCTGTTGCACTGCCTCTAAGTGAAATTTTGGTGTAGCTCGTTTCATTTCAATAAAGAGCTGACCATTCTGCTTTGTTGCTTTACAATTCTGTAAATTTGTTTGCACTTTTCTGAGATTAGATGCGTATTCTTGACATGACACAATGGCTGCTTCGATTTCTTGTTTAGTGGTTGACTTTCTGACATTAGCTTCTGCTTCAATCTTATTCCTGAAGTTTGTCCAAGTGATCATTAACTTCTTTTCTGAACTTTGTGATATCCATCATAACTTTGTCATAGCAATCATCTACTTCTTTGCCTTTTATTGCAGCTGCTTTGATAACAGCCTCAGCTTCTCTTATGCTCAGTTCCAATTTCCTCACCGTTTCCATGAATTCCTTGCTGTCCCCTATCCCTACACACTTTTCTGGTATATAATCGAGCCCACATGTTCTATGCCTCATAGTCATACAGCCATGACACCCAAGGTTGTCATGCTCTGGACAGAAAAACTTGATGATTTCGTTATTATGGATGGAACACTTCTCAGTACAAACTTCATGAAGTTTAGTCGCGCCAGAATGTTTGTCCATGCTTGCTTTGTCCAGAAGCTGGTGATGTTTTGAAGCTCTTGTTTTCTTATGACAGTGAAAGCAGTTCTTACACAGATACTCCTGGCAATCCACACAGAAACCGTGTGCTTCAACATGCTGGCCGTCAGACAAACAGGGGACACAACTTTCATCAAAGTCCTCAGCAGATCCTCGGGAAATGGAGCCTTGAAATTCTGACAATTTTCGCCCTGACACTGCCATGCTGAATTGTGTATGTAATTCTGCAGAACTTGCACTTCCTAAATATTACCAATTTCTAATTTAATTTCGAAATGAAATTCAATATATTCATAATCCTCTATTCATAAAATTCACAGTCTAATCATATGAAGGTTTGTATATCTAACTGTTTTCTTTTCATTATAAGTTCCAATTCTGGAATCTATGTAAAATTACTTCATAAAGTCAACTTAATTTAATGAAATAATCATTAAATTCATTAAAATTATTTTAACATTTTTCACTTCCCTTTTCTTCTAGTCTTTTTATAGACACCATGTCCCATAATTATTTCATTCATGTAACGGAAGTATCCACTCAATGTCTTCATTAATGTAAGACATTGTACATTTCGTGCATCGGAAGCTAAAAATAAGATGGCAGATATTCGAAAGATTGATAATTAAATGAAGAGAGAAAAAGATATATTTTGGTCATTTTCACAGGCTAACAATCGTAAGAACCAGTGCTAGACTCCTGTTCACCGTAAGAAACAGCCAACTTTCTCATATAAAGAAACATGGTCAGTAGCAAGGCTCGGACCCATGACCCTCAATCTACGAGAGGTAAAAGTGATTCCAAGTCAGGCACTCTGATAAACGATATAGTTTGTTCAATTAATCTTGACATTGTTCTTCAAAGCTGTATATACAACGTACAGCCATATTATTTTGACAGATGTACATCTCTTTGTTGGTCAAATGACCATTCCAATGCAATTATGATCTAAACATATGGTTCCTGCATACGATTGTTTGTTATATAAATACTTCAGTAGACCATAGTCTTCCTATTGAAGATCCCCTATATATAAACACAAGGACGTCAGACACAAGTTAGCATCTCTTGAATAATCTTGGCAGGAGGTTACGTAGTAACCATTCTTGTGAATTTTTTCAGAATCTGACTGTTTCTTTGGAGATATATAACAATTTATAAATACAATTGCACGGTTCTCTTGACAGAAAAAAGATTATTATGTATAAACAGTGGTTATATCTTGGCGACCATTTGCAATATCTCTTCTGTCATTTTTGTTTAAGTCTGTCACTGCAAGGTTATAACATAGCTAATCACATACAGTATACCATAACCATTGTGTCTAAGTCATTGGTTCAAATTAGGGTGATAAAAGATTGTCCAAGTGCTACCTTGCTGTTAACGTGAGAAAGTTGTCAGTTTCTTGTAGACTTGTAGAGATCAGGATGGAGAAAACTTTCTCAGGAAACAAACCATTTCCCATATCAAAGGATTTCTGTTAAAGTTGTCAGTTACTTGTAGAGATCATTTCTCATGAAAGCTGGGCTGGCAAGTATTTCACATTATCAAAGGTATTTTACGTGAGAAAGTTGTAAGTTACTTGTAGAGATTAATGGTTATAATTAAGTCCAGGAAAACTGGAAACAATTTCCCATTGTCAAAGAGCTGTGTTGTTTTAAGCAAGAAGTTGTTAGCTACTTGTGGCGAGCTGGTAACTGCTGGACAGAAACCAAAATATTTGCCAAAAATCAGACATTCATTTCGGGAACCATTCCAAAACGGTTGAAAAGCACAAGAATTACACATTCATTAGTCAGACTATCATGTATTATCTCTGGATATCTGAATCATCGTGTATCACTATATAATACAGCAATTCACTGATTTCCATACTGATTCTGCACTAAGAAAACAATTTCAGTCCAGGAAGTTTGTATATTTATTACATATATCAATAATTTCAAAATACAAACAAACATGGATATATTGCTAAAAGTAAAGCCAATAAAAATAATAATACATCACTGACTGTAGGTTGCAAAAACAACAGACACACCGTCTTAAAGGGACATACCCTATAACTTGCACATTCTTAAAATGTTGAAAATGAGCAAGATGTACATAAAGTAACACAAATATATAATTCTCAATAATTCTATATACCTTATTAGTGGTTGTTTCTGTGGGCTGAAAATTCTGCGATTTTTGTTACAGAGAAATACTGGCGATTCTCTCTGGTAGGTCATGCAATAACACAGAAGCCTATTATTACAAAACCATGTAATTTATTTCTTGGTGTTCTGTTTGATTGCAGAAATATTGTCACTTCAGAAAAAACACTTTTACGTTATCAAAATATGTCTTCTTCATGCACAGTATGCCAATATGGCAACCTTTTATATAAAAAATCAAATCAAATGTTTCTGAAAGGGTTTAACTTAACTACAACATGCAAGGTTGATCCTGGCTTGAATGTTTAGCTGAAACTTTGATCCTTCAATTATTTACTTCAATAATGATTTGGGGATATTTATATAGTAGTGTGTAGTTTTAGGGTATGCCTCTTTTAAATAACTATAATATAATGTGTACCGGTAATTCATGGTGTATATACATAATGAATTAATTGGTGTAACAGGAAGGTTGTTTAAGATATATAGACATAGATCTCACTTTTTCGTTCGTTAAACCAATCAAATAACATCAAGTTCACAGGTAGTTGGTGCATAGCCAACTAGGAAAGTGCAGCCCCTGGCCCGTCTTATAGGCATTTCTATTTGCAATTTTATGTTAGTCTGTTACTGTATGATACGTTGCTAATATCAAACCTGCTGAAACAAACTGAGACAGTATTATTTACTTATTTGTTTATGTCATAGTATAATTTGATACCCTTCCAGGTTGATTCCATCAGGATTTGTTTCCAAACAAGAAGAATATATCAGTAAGTGTGGAAAACTTAGTGCAACCAGTAATGTATTTTGCATAATAAGAATTGCAAAAACAACAGTAGAGAAGTGTTTCAAATCACTGCCTTGCAAAGCACGTAGTGTGCTAGATATTTCATTTTCAGCAATTTCATTTTTCCTGTTAGTTGTTTAACTTGAATTGTATATAATTCATTCTTTACATGTAATTGCGGTAATTAATTTAAAAGTGTATTTGTAACGTGTTCCTTTATTTGAATGTACGTGTATATTTGATTAATATTCTACTGTTGATTACAGTTTATTTAGTTTATTATTTAGTTGATTACATGTTTGTATAATGTTATTTGTTGCTCTCTGTCAGTGGAGCTAACTTTTCCACACTTAATAACAGACAGAAACTGTTCTGTACTTTTCCATATTTTTTCCTATCAACATAAGGGCCCTTTACATGTAAACTTGTACAGATTTCTAACACACATGTTAAAGTTATATAACTTATAACAACTCGGTCATGAAAGTTCCTTAAACAAAACAATAAATGTACTTAAAACACTTAAACAATGTGTTACACAACTAAAAATAGAAATGAAAATATATATCATATCATATATAAATATAAATATCATTTTTGACAAGGATAGTAAAAAGAAGTTCATGGTTTTACATTATAAGCAACAGGATTTTAGTTCTTCTATCTTTGATATAACTATGTTTCACTTAAAATTGAACCTTTAAAACTTTGCACAAACAACGTATATAGCTTTTGAGATTGATTTAAGTTTGCTTATTTTCATGCTACCATTGAGGCTGTAGACAAAAAGACTAAACACTTTTGACCTATTTCAGTCACATGACCAGAGTAAAATGGTTGCACATCACATTTCTCTCATCCCTGTACAAATAGCAGTGTAGCATGTGTTTTTATGCTCATATTATGGTTAAGGGTTCGACAGTACAGGAAGGTAGATAGATAGACATAACATTAGCCAGTGGACAAAGTTCAATATCATTAGACTCTGTAACATATTAGATAAATGAAAACTGTACGCAAAGTGTTAGCAACAAATCCAAAGGTTCATATGTTTGAAACACAAAACTGTAAATGCAATTTTCTATTGCTATGCCAAATGTTTTCCTATATATCAACAAACGTTTTTCTAATTCACTTTGTTTTACATTGTAAAACATTGCAGATATACATATAGCAGATTAACTAATACCATTCAAACAACATTATGGGATATCCTTGGTATAAATATAAATCTATCAGTGACACAGTTAATATCTTAAATCAAATCAATAAACAGGGTGAATCAAATTAAAGGAACTAACTGAATTTCCCATTTAAATTCTACAGTACAATAACGAAAGTTTGTTGCCCCCCTTGGACTGTCCTGTCAGAAAATGTATCTTTTAAAAGGGACAACAAAATCTGCCAAGAAATAAATAATTGTTTCCATTTAGAATTATGTGATTATTACATTATAATTTTAAAAAGATCAAACAAATATTCACTTCTTCACAAACCCAGCACTAATGACGATAACAAAGAGAGGGTCAACAGACATTGTTCAGCTAGTAGAGTTTTCAATCTTTTGGAGTGTTTGAACGTGATGCTACTTTTTCCTTTCCCTGCTGCCCTTATGTTGTAACCCATATATTAACCTTTCAAAATTGACATAGAAGCATTTCTCAGCATTGTAAAAGAGTTCCCTTACATAAACTTGTCACATCTTTTTGAATGCAAAGTTTTCTACGTTCCTGTTTTAAAGGATATTTTCTGATTCTGCAGCATACAAGTAGTGCAGCCGACATAGCTGCTTTCACCTGGGTGAAAAAATCAGCCAGAAACAATATCATCCTTATTTTCAAAACTACGACATTTCAGACCCAGTTAAAAACCTGAAGTAGTAGTAACCTGAATTAAGCAGTCACTTGCTTTCGCCAGCCAGAATTGCAACATCCCTAAAAATAATTACAAAAAACAGGGAGCATCTTCTTTTTGATGGCCACTTTGATTATACCCTTAGGCTGGCTGCTTAATACAGGGTCAAAACATTTGCCACTGTGTCATGATACAGGTACACCAGCACTATGACAATTAAAAAGCACAACATGCATATCTGTTTGATTAGTTTGATAAAAACTATAGTTGACCTGATAATATCCCATTTGATCTGCTATTTTACTTTCATCCGTAACATGTTTTAAATAAATGTCCAAAAATTTTTCAGCTGGAAGATTGTTTTCAAGGTTGCGACGTCCTTTCACTAGTGTGAAGCATTTTTGCCCACCTGATGATATATACATTTTCGCCTATCTTTGGCACATTTATACATCACTGCCCATCCAAACAGCTTCATATACATCAGTTCAGTGTGAAATATTAAGAACATGATATAACAAGAGGGTCAAGATGGTCATATCGCTAACCGGAGTACCATCAAGATAACTGGGTATTAAATGTGGCCTCTTGAGTATTCACTTAGCTTTTGACCCATGTAACCCTGAGTTTCAAACTTGGCCTAGAAATCATTGAGACAAACATTCAAAATAGTCTGGGGGACAAATGCGTCCTCAAGAATGTTTTCAAAGTTTTCCCTACTGTTTCAGTTGGTGACCTAGTTTTTGACCCCACATGACCCATTTTCGAACTTGACTTGCAGTTTATCAAGACAAACTTTTGACCAATTTTCAAAATGACTGGGTTGAAAAGTGGCTTCTAGTGTGTTCACAAACAATTGCGGACGTATGTGAGACAAATAACGACAGATATATGCAATGATCTTAATAATCCTAAATTTTATCTTTGATCAAGACTGCATCGGTTTTCTTTCCACTTTAAGAAAGTAGCTAACCTAGCTTTACAGTTGTGTTTTAAAATAAATTCACCATTTTATAAACAGCTGCAAGTAAGTATGTTCCTGATATATAGCTGACATGGCATTCCAAGTGCTTCACCAGTTAAGCTTATGCGGGTGAATTTTTACAGAAATAATAAATTCTTGCCTCTTTATGGAGATTAAATACAATATAGGATAATTATTGGTTTCCGTGTATGTATTTTTGTCATAAGGAGTATCAGTACCAAGGACAACACATTAATTAAAAAGCAAGCTCTTATTTCCATTGCCGCTCTTACGACAGATGCAGATACAAGGGAATCCTGGTAGCAGACTGTATTTTTTAACAAATATACCCCTGGTTCTTTAATATGCCTAGTATTAGCACCATTTCACACAAGACTACCTCTCGATTTCTTACCAGATCATCTTTAGATGGGTGGGAAACAGTGAAAGGCGTTTGAAATTTCCAGTGCCCTGGCCAGGAAATTCCGAATCAAAACTAGGGACCTACAAATTGGTTAGTGCAGTTGCCCACTTGATCAACACGCCACCTATGTCATGTGTAATATCACATGTAATTTCATCGTGTAGGCACAAAAAAGAAGTATTTT
This sequence comes from Saxidomus purpurata, assembly GCA_022818135.1. Taxonomy (NCBI): domain Eukaryota; kingdom Metazoa; phylum Mollusca; class Bivalvia; order Venerida; family Veneridae; genus Saxidomus; species Saxidomus purpurata. The sequence continues at coordinate 2,993 of JAFMSR010001429.1, read as the reverse complement.
CACGAGTGGCATAGCAACATATGAAAAAAACTGTGCTTTTGATGTTAAAAGTGAAATTAACGATAACATCGATACCAACATTTATGTTCAAAACTTCACTTTTGTTAAGTATGTCTTTAAAAGTAAAACTACTGAGCGAAATGTCATCAGAAAGCATAGCATTAATTACATCGTCATCACATAGTTTCCAGAATTCAATACGCTCAGTGTACTTTTATGTTAATCTAGGTAAAATATTTTGTTTATTTTACTGAGTGAACAGTGTTGTTATTGGTTAATGCACCATTACATTTCGATAAACCACCAAAAACATAAAATAAGAACTATCACATTGCTTTTAAAAGAAACTCTAGTGAACTAGTATACATATTTACATGTATTTATTACCTTAAACACCATTTTTCTTCCAGCGATACAGATTTAAAGTCCAAAAAAGTACCAGCAATATAAGTCAATGTTAATATTTTTTAAATTCCCATGTAGTGCTTTGGAGCTCAGTATAAAATAGCATTACAGTATTTCTTTTTGTAATGAGTAACATTCTTTTAATACACCAACTACAAAAAGTATGTCAGTGTATACTGAAAACTTTCAGCAGATCATTGTTCTCTTGTCCAACATAGACCTCACTTCCATCTACACTAATGCATATACACTTTGGTATATCTTCACTATCAAATACTCTCCTGCATTGTTTTATGTTAGCTGAGATACAAAGTATTGTCCTGCTCTTCTTACAGCATACCAACAAAGATCCATCACCGAACATCAACATTCCCACAGGTCTTACAAGATCAGCATTCTCGCATACAGAAAGTATGTCACCTTTTAATGTAACACAAACTACAGCATTGCTTTCACTGATACATAAATAATTCTGATCGGGATTCAGCACTATGTTGACTGGATGGGAGAAAACATCATCTTTCAAATCAATTCTGCTCTTCACAGTCCCTTTAATATCCAGTACAAGCAAAGAATTAGGATACTGGCAAGTCACATACAATGTACCCTGATCGTAGGTAATACCATAACATTCTGTTTTGGTTTGAATACTATGCACAACTGCTAGTTGACGGACTGTGTTTATAATGAGTATCGTTTTCAGTCTGGGCACTGTGACAGCAATCTGGTCATGAGGAAGTACAGCAAGGTTCTTGGATTTGAGCGAAGCTTTATTTCTTCCAGTATACTACCCTTTTCTGTGCTGGACAACTTTAACCTTTTGATTGTCCCAGTCAGCCAGCACTAAATTGTTTGATGGCAATACTGCACATCCTGTTATATTGTATGTCCTTTCATTACCTGATGTACTTACACCTATATCTCTTTTGTGCACAAGTTTGCTGACTGTTCTCATTACTGGTGTAGTCATGTGCACAGCTTCTTGGCGGTCAATCAGCTCCTAAAGCAATTTAATAACAGTGCATTCTCAAGGTCCTTGTTACGGCAGAGCATGTACTGCGAACGTTTCTTTTTCATCAACATCTGAGCCTCTTGCACTTCTTCTGACTGAACTTTGATAAAGCCCGTTTCATTTCAATGAAGAGTTGACCATTCTGCTTTGTTGCTTTACAATTATAAAATTTGTTTGCACCTTTCTGAGATTAGACGCGTATTCTTGACATGAAACAACAGCTGCTTGGATTTCTTGTTTAGTGGTTGACTTTTGGCATTAGCTTCTGCCTCAATCTTGTTCTGAAGTTTGTCCAAGTGATCATTAACTTCTTTCCTGAACGTAGCAATATCTGTCATAACTTGGTCATAGCAATCATCCACTTCTTTGCCTTTAATTGCAGCTTTTGTGATAACAGCCTCAGCTTTTATGTTCAGTTCCAATTTCTCACTGTTTCCATGACTTTTGCTGTCCCCTATCCCTTCACACTTTTCTGGTATATAGTCGAGCTCACATGTTCTATGCTTCATAACCATACAGTCATGACACCCAAGGTTGCCATGCTCTGGACAGAAAAACTTAATGATTTCATCCCTATGGATAGAACACTTTCAGTACAAACTTCATGAAGTTTAGTTGCGCCAGAAGGTTTGCCCATGTTGGCTTTGTCCAGAAGCTGGTGATGTTTCGAAGCTCTTGTTTTCTTATGACAGTAAAACAGTTCTTATAAAGATATTCCTGCAATCTGCACAGGAACCGTGAGCGTCAACATGTTGACCATCAGACAAACAGGGGACACAACTTTCATCAAAGTCCTCAGCAGATCCTCGGGACACTGAACCTTGAAAATTTGGCAATTTTTTTCCCAGATACCGCCATGCAAATTGTGTATGTAAATCTCTACAAAACTTGCACCTCCTAAATATTACCACTTTCCTAATTTCATTCTGAAATTAAATTCTATATATTCATAATCCTCCATTTATGAAATTCACAGTCTGATCATGTGAGGGTTTTAATTGTTTTCTTCATTATAAGTCTGGAATCTATGTAAAAATTCTGGAATCTATGTCAAATTACTTCATAAAGTCAGATTAATTCCATGAAAAACATCATTTAATTCATTAAAATTATTTTTATAACATTTTTCACTTCCTTTTCCACAAAAATACGCAGAAATAGTCTATTTATAGACACCATGTCCCATATTTTATTCACATTGTGTTATCTGATCCACTTAACAACTACCTGAAAGATACAGATAGTATATAAATTTACATGTTAAATCAGTTTGTGATTTATAACACTGTACTTTACAATACTGACTGATTTCTAAATCTCATTTCAAATAGACTCACTTCAGACTGGGGCAGGGTAATTGCAGATATTTTCAATCAACACTAACTGATCTAAATCATTATTTCAAAACAAGGCGGCCTAAAAGGAATGGATTGATCTTATAAGTATTTTTCATTTTGAAGAAGATTTTTTTTCCTATAGTCTATCATTTTAACAAGTCTATTATAAACAGACCAAGTGGTGGGGGACAATTTGACCTTTAGGTCATGATTTGAATAAACATGGTAAAAGGTGACTT
>JAFMSR010001428.1:0-28096 GCA_022818135.1 Saxidomus purpurata | reverse complement strand
TTGACATTGTACAAAAAAGGGTTAAACTGGTTGTTCCGGTTAGGTATTGAATAAATTCTACTATATGTACTTTCAGTGTAGAGAAATTTGTTTTGTAATCACATATTATTAAATAATTTCTAGATTTCTTCCAAGGAGTAACTCAATTTTAAGTCATTCAATGAAATATGTCTCTCAAATTATCGCAGATCCCAGCGGACGTGATTACACTGGGCTGCTTTGTAACATTGGTAAGCAATAGTAGGTCATCCTGGCCATCTTGTTTACATCTGTGAGACTGGCTAGCGCACATTGCAAACGATGAGAAATACTAGTAGCTTTCACCATTGGCCTCTTTATCTATGATAGATAAAACGTTTGTGATTTATCATCATTATATGATGATGGCTGATTGCTGCCATGTCGCGTTTTCGTATGGCGGGGCGAAAATATGAAAAATACGGCGCTAAGCGACAACCGCTGTGTATCTGCAACGAGTTGAAAGTATGCTGCATTTTCGCCCTGCCACCCGTTGATGCGAAAACGAGACAAATCAGTAATTTAACCCATTGTCACGTTCCAATTGTCGCCCCAAGCGAGAATGCGACATAGCAATAGTTTACATAGTTTGTCGAAGCCGCGTGTCGCCCAGTCACTAAAAAGCGTCGGGGCGAAAATGCGACTCGACAATGCGACAGATAAATGATTTGTCGTGTTTTCATCTCGGCGAGTGGCGTAGCGAAAATGTGAAACTTGAATGCGATAACCGCGTTGGTGGAAAACAACGTCACTTGGCGCCCCAACGGTTTATGTTTTCACCGCCGAAGAGAAAACGCGACAAATCAGTGAATTTGTCGTATGTTCGTCTTTTGATTTCCACCCGCCATGCGAAAACGGAACATAGCAGAAATTAGCCACGATATGAAATATTCAGTGCACAAAATTACCAGAAATTGTCCAAGCGCAAATGATCCCGGCATTATATTCTGCTTAAAACAAATTCAAGTTGTTTGACATATTTGCATTATGCGGGTCTTACTGACAACTGCTACACCTAGCGCGAACATACCACAAAATCTTTAACCTTTAGACGTTTTTAGAAATCAATAATTTACATAGTTATCATCGGTAAACTAAAGATGAAAATAATATAAATGAAAGGGACATACTTCTATAATTATGTCCATGTAGGAGGTTCAAATATTTAGCGAGAACCTTATTTTTGATTTGTGAAGGCCGACATTTGACTTTGGATATTATTAATCGCCGCATCCGTGGTCAAGTGGTTAAGGCCTCTACTTGTAATCACAAAAAACCTGTAACTGATTTAGGGCCGTTGGTTCGAGTCCCGCTACCGACCATGCCTAATTATATTGAAAGTTGGCAGTTTCTGGAAGGGTAGCGATCTAGTACTGATCCTTCCCAGCAATGATGGTTAGGTAAACTGCCCGCCTGCATATGACTGAAATACTGTTGACAAACGGCGTTAAACTCAAAACCAAATCAAAAATCATTTGAAATAACCTGGCAACCGATGCGACATTGGACCAGCTGACAGAAAATTTTGATTGTACATCTGCGAGATTTAGTTAGACGAGCGGATGGATTATACACGACATCGTAAGATTTCGCGAAACATATGAACCACATTTTTTCCAAATTTGCATCGACTTCCTCTGATCTGTATCTAATGATATTAGAATGTTTCGTGTATCTTATAATAACCGTGTTGCAGTACGCACACCATACGAAGACCTAACGCCATCCCCTGTACAAATAACTAGCAGGGTGTTTTTTTTATTAGTTTGCTTTTGTGTTTAAACTAAGCCGCCACTGGAGAAAACACTAAATAAAAACCGTCGTGCGTCCACTGGGCGCTTACTTACTTGGTATATGAATATCGTTTGTTGCATAAATTGAAAAGACGCAGTCCGGTTATTGCAATCAGCTATCCTGACAAGGTATAGGAAGTGTATGCTGGTCAGTACTCAAACTTTAATGAAGGTACATATTGCGTAAGTTAATATTTGTGTTAACTATGTTAAATATCAGAATAAAGATAATAAAACTGAAATAGATATTGTCAAAAGTATTTTTAAAAATACATGTCGACTCAGAATAATTGATATACATTTATCTTATAAATACTACTTATCACACATGTACACATCACTTTACTTTGTCAGAACAGCGGTGCGCTTTTGCACTTCTCAAGTGACCAGAATTTGTGCTTTTTTGTATCTGATATTTGTTAGCAGACGTTTATGTTGTCAAAACAACAGAAGAAAGAATTCAACGGTAGTGATGGTGAACTTAGAGAAAGTTTAATCTATTATCAAACTATTCTTTTTTATTACTATAACAAGTTTTGAAATTGGAAACTAAATCTTGTGTCAGACCAAGATCTGACCTACCATGATAAATTGCACTTGTCGCTGTCCTGTTAATATTCGAATTAAATCGAAGAGGGACAAACCGTAGACCTCCATATATTCGTCATTTGGTTCTTGAGAAGAAAGTTACTCTGTATGATCAGACGTATTTGCTATGTTTATCGACTGGAATTCGATCAAGCAGGACTTATCCAAATCGGTTATAAAGTGTATTTTTTTGTCGAACGACTTTTTTATCAATTCTACTACACAGGACAGGAACTAGAAATCTATCATATCTAGGTGTTGCTTCTGTGTAGAAATATCTTTGGACATAGATTTACGCCAAACTCACGACAATTTACATCCTCCTATGGATATTCACTAAGCTTGACATCACACAGACAATGGCGCGAATCAGTCGAGATTTCGTGCCAAAATAAATGACGTCATAACGTTGATGACGTCACAAAAGTTTATACAATCAATCCCAATACTGTTTAATATGTTCAATGTTACTGAGACATAGAATAGTCTGTCCTTCAACCAATATTCCATCTTTAAATAACCTATTAAATACTGGCCTAAAATTGGCCCCATGGCACTCAACGTAGTATATCAATTGGCCCGATTTTGGCCCCGTGGCACAGAACTGGTTAAGTAACCTTAACTTCGCGCCTTACGTTACATGACGTCTGCTTCACAGCGTCACTTCCGTTGTATTGTGTTGTAACGTTTTTTAGTTAGAATATAGATTCGTAACAGACACAACGTGTTGTACTTTCTGTAAAGAGTTAACCCCGCCACACCCACATTATGAGCCCATGTGGAAAGTTGATAACAGGATATGCCTAAAGGCCAAGTATTGCTAAACGAAGACTGACAGCATAAAAAGTGTTTCACGCCATTTTTGTAAATCCCGCTTGCGGTGAGCTCGACATGGTTCGGTGTACGTCCGTCGGTGCGTAACTCGAAAAGTCATGCAGGAATTACTTGAAACTTCATAGAGTAATTGAGCACAATAAGGAGAGATGCAGTGCCCACGAACCATAACTCTACCTTGCCCATTTTTTAATTACCTCTTTGTTACATTTTCTTGTCCAGAGCATAACTACTTGAAACTTCAAGAGTGATTGAGCACAATAAGCAGAGGTGCAGGACAAGAAAATGTTAGTTTTTTAACATTACGCTCCAGGTTTAAACAATAAAGTCAGTCACGGTGTGCTTCACGTCCCTGTATATAATCTACTTTAAGCATCAATGCACTTTACGACTTGGACTGTTTTACCTCCCAATGTACTTAAAGATCTGGTGCGTTTTACCGCCCGTGCGGTATTTTGCACTCTGCTTTCACTACTACTACGTACCGTATATACGAAAAAATGCGATGTTTGGCGCAGGATGGAAATATTTTGGCGATATTCTGAAGCAGGTGATTGTAAAGTGCATCTCAGATATAGCAATGGTCGTTTTCTGAAGCTGTCATGTATGTTGATTTATGTAATAAACGTGCTTTCGTATAAATCTGTTTATAACCATTTTATTCAGCACAGGTAGGACGTGTATGTCTCAGAATATACAGCCAGTTTCTAGTGAAACATCTTTCTGAATACAAGCCTCCAAAGCGTGCCCAAGAATGCTACATTTATCTGCGCAAAATATGCCAGAATAGTAAAGGTATGAATTTTGTGACCAGACTAAAAAGAAAGAAAAAGTTCTCAAAAGGTGACTTTGGACTAGGGGTCTTGGTCCTAAATGAATGGCAGTTATGGACTGGACAAGAAACATACCATATTAACCTTTTACCTCTAAGTGTGACCTTGGCCTTAGAGCTTATGGACACATTGTGTAATTATGGAAAACATTTATGCCAAGTTATTTCAAAATCCCTTAATTGATGTGACCTTGACCTTTGAGCTAGGGGTCTGGGTCTTGCGCATGACAGTTCATCTCAATATAGGGAATACTTATGCCTAGCAATATTTTAAAATCCTTTTATCAATGGTAATTATGGACCGGACATGAAACATTTCGTGTTAACATTTGACCTCTAAGGGTGACCTTAACCTTGGAGCTAGGGGTCTTGATGTTGAGCATTGCACATTGTCTCATTATAGTGAACATCTATGCTAAGTTACTAAGTTATTACAAAATCCCTTCATGGATGGCAGACTTTCAACCCGAACAAGAATTAACAAGGACGCTAGGACGGACGGACGGACGGACGGACGGACAGTGCGATTTTAATACCCCAACCTCCGGGTCATAAAAATAACAGCAATGACCATCAATCAAGCTATATTTATATTTACTGTGCAAGAATATAAGGATCTTACATGCCTGCCTGTGTAAGACGTTTTTCCCTACCCAAGGGTCACTGTAGAATGAGAAAACCCCAAATCTTCTTCAGACGCATTTTATTTACTAGATGTGCTCTACAGGTAGTGTCGATATTGAAATTCAAATCTCCCTAATAATAACAAGAAAAACTGTGATACTACGTATCACAGCGGGCCTATAAACAAAGCTTTTATGTAAATATCTTGAAATCGGAGATGCAAATAAACTTTACAGGCAGTATAAATTTAGGGTCGTGTAAAGCAAATATTTGACTATCTGGTTTGTACATAAACAATTTAGTAACTCTTTCTCATTACCAGTGTATCATTTATGATTTAAAAAGAAACAAAATCATAGTCATGAAAAAGCTTTAAATAGTCTATGCCCTTTCCGGTTTTTATTTTCATTAGATTGTATATACGATCCCTATTTTCATTCAGCGTTAATTAGAAAAAGTTAACGCAGAAATATTATAATATGTTCTAGGCTATGTTCCATTAACTTAAAGGTTATTCTCAGAATATACAATGTTAATTCCTGCCCCTATCCTCACAAATCGTTTGCCGTCAAAATGTTTGTAAACGAAACAACAACATTTTTACGATTACCAAAAAGTCACGTTACCGACCAATTAGTTAACTTTGGCTACCTGTCAGTTTATTGCTGTAGACCAGTCAAATAACACGAAATGCAAACCAGTCTGTTAAAATTAGAAAGTGCATCCCGACCTGTAAGTAAACTTTGGCTATCTTTCACTTTATTGCTCTAACATGACATGTCTGATTTAAATAGACTGTCAGTGACTGTACATTGATACTTCCATTCAAAAACAAATGAAGTGTGATTGTAAAAGTTTAAACTATAAAAAATCGACTCGACCCACTTAACCCGATACCGGAAGATACCGGCATGTTTGACCGATATCGGCTTTTATACTGGCCGAACAATAAAAAGTTTTCACTACTCATTTGACGTTACATAAGCATATAAAATAATTTGACGTTTTACTATGGATAAAAGAAAGAAATATAATATTTTTTGACAATTTTAAAGGTACACGATGAACACTGGTTTAAACCATTTTTATCGTAACTTCCTAGGCGATTTTCATAACATTTTTTTCAAAGAACTATACACTACTTCACTTACATGTTACATTTTCCAACCACGTATTAAATATAGCGGGCCGCTGTTGCGGCCTGCAATAAAAACTAAAGGCAGCAATACATGTTTTCAGAAACTGGCTGTATATTCTTAGACATACACGTCCTACCTGTGCTTAATAAAATGGTTATAAACAGATTTATACGAAAAACACGTTTGTTATCAACATATATCAACTATAAAAAATTTACAGTTTCAGAAAACGACCATTGCTCTATCTGTGATGCACTTTACATTAACCTGCTCCCGAACATCGCCAAAAAAATTTCATCCTGCGCCAAACATCGCCTTTTTTCGTATATACGGTGTATTTCAATTGAGGAGCATACTTACCCCACCAGTTTTTTTACATCCTGCGCCGAATAAGTATTGTTAACGGGAGATCGTAACATACAAGACCAGTTCTTTTACACAAAATTAACCAATATGTTACTAAGTGCACTCAGTACTTCACCCAGTACCGTGGGTGGTTTTTATTGTAATACAGTATGGTGGCTGATTTCGCTAAGTATAGCTACTTTGCTTGGCGGGGCGAAAAGTCGAAATAACGACGATGGGCAGAAACAGCGGGTTTTAATACGTCGTGTTTTCGCCATTAATTTGTCGTGTTTTTTATTTTTCTGAGCGAAAAGTCGAATATTTTTACGTATTTTCCACCTTTTTACTTTTACACCCTCTGAAAAAAATGCATCGTGTTTCCGCCCTTTGTCATGTTTTTTCGCCTGTAATCTGTCGTGCTTCGACTTTTCGCAGTGCAATGTTATAGGTTTATTTTACAATGTACACATGCTACAGGAATATAAGAAAATTAACAGTTTGTTCTTCTTTCCGATTTAATCAAATGATCCCATTTAATTAAAGAAAGCAAGTTCTATTTTCCATATCTGCAATATCAAAATAATCATTTCACTTTTTATTCCAATAAAAAGGACTGTAGCTAGGTCCACATTACAAGAAAAGCAAACTTACTGCTTCTGTTCGCTGACGCTCCCTTGCAATGAATTTGCTTATTCTTTTTACCTGAAATATATACATAAACGGGTTACAGTTTGTCCCACCTACATACAATATTTCATTTAAATATAACGGAGATTAAAGGCGGATTTTTTTATCATGCCAATACTATGACAACTGCTTGATAAAGCCTGTCTGAGAACAGCAACCTTTCTCAGTCAGTGACTTGAGAAACACTTCTCCTTGTTTAAACCTATGGAAAAGTCAGAGGACATCAGATTGTTCAAGCTCCTCCCACTTTTTGCTGGACTACTCAGAAACTAGCGCCCCGAATTAAAATAAAAATGTAAAATAATGATTGAAAATCATAATAGTGGCATGATAAAAAGAATAACAGGTTACTGTCTTTTAAGAAAGGGATTTCTCAGACTCGGCTAGATATGGTCCGGAAGGGTCTCGGCAAGCTGGTCCCTTCAAGGACCATATCTAACCTCGTCTGAGAACCCCTTTCTCAAAAGACAGTAACCTGTTATTCTCTATATCTCTGTGATGTTTATGTGATCTCTTGAATAAGTCTAAAAGAAAATTTGTATTATGCTAGAAGAAAAGTAACTTTTTAAATACTATTTCGAATTTGAGGTAGATGAGGATGAAGTTAAAAGCTGCACGCTCGCAGATTTTGGTAAAAAAGTAAAGTTCTTCAAACTGTATGTAAATAACGTATTGTAGAATATATGGTCATATAAAAAAGGCTCCAGTATAAATTCATGTCACATATATCTCTAAATTAAAAAAAATACGCTCCCAAATTCAAAAGCGTTGCTATATGTGTAGCGGTGCCGTGTAACCGACCTTTTCAATCGATTTCTGCAAATTCCTACCTAGATTTTGTGCTTATATTTTCTTTCTAGCCTCTAGTTTTATATTTATGAATAAGAATGTCGATTTTTAAAAAAAAATTTTTTTTCAACGGTAACTGAGACCGAGCAACTTCTGAATTACCTGAAAGAAGACTTCTTTTACAAAAAAATAGCTAGTTTCAACAAAATGTCCCAAATGAAATAATAATGAAATTCATCACCCGACCTGTTAGAAATACAGAGATGACAAATTCTATGCTCTCTAAAAATATTTCAAATCTTTTAGTTTATGGATCATACACCTAAATTTACAGTACGAAACGTAATTCAAACATTTACTGGAGTCATAACAATGCCGTATTATTTCTTTATTTGAATTGTGCTTTTCATGGATCAGAAGAGAAGCTTTGTACATAATATTTCAAATTTCATCGTCTTTCGAGTTAACAAGTTTGCACCAAAATTTAAAACTCTACATATTAACAATTAGCTTTTAACATTAACCATCAATATTGCAACTTGGTAGTTTACGCCATAATTAAGCTAACACGATTGGCAGCTTAGCAATAATCCACAAAGGCATACAACAGGCTTTTTGTTGCTAAACAGATACATAGTATCATAGTGCTACTAGCTTACTATCATATAAATCTTCGGTGCATTTTAACAGTCTATTAAGCATGTTCAACATTATTAACAAATGCACTCCACGGTGCTTCCCTGAATATGGCAGTGATGTAGTATATTTCACAATTATCGCTAATAGCGACAGCAACTTAAAAACTGGCTCTTTTTACATATATTCATTCTATTATCTTTAAACTCCCAACTGCGTAGTATCTTCGTGACCTCGATGCTTTCGATTTAAGAAATAATAAATGTGTCCCTGTATTTTATCGTTTAATAAAATACAGTCAGGAATTCGGATGCGTAGTAATTAAGTCACGAGTGCGTAGCACGAGTGATTTAATTTGTCGCATCCGAATGACTGACTGTATTTTATTAAACGATAAAATACAGAGATGCATTTATTATTTCGATTCTAACACGAAATAGTCTTTGAAAAATACCACGAACTATGTTCGACGCGTAGCAACATTCCGTAGTAACTTATAAGCACGGAAAACGATTGGACGCGTGCGATATTTACCCCACGTTTTTGTATTTTATCGTTTAATAATGTATAGCTTCTTTCCCTCTATATCTATATACGAAAAGTTGCGGATTGTGTTAGAATTTGAAGTAAAAACATATCGTAACCACGTAGTTAAAAGAGGTATACTCCCTACATCTAGCCGATTATCTTCTCAAAACATAGATTGTGTGTTCAATGAACGTAAAATGATAAATAAATACGATTTCAAAGAAGAACCTATGGCGAAAAATGCCTCATTTTACTACAATTAATCAATATAGGGAAATATGTGTGTAATAAATGGCAGCCACCCATTAATTGTACAACAACAACTCTACATAGATTATTGAATGGTTTACGGTACTGCAGTATGCAGTAATTGAAAATTGATTCCTTGAAGCACTTCTGAATCGTTTGATTAAGCTTTTTAGCTCACCTGAGCTGGCTCAGGGTGAGCTATTAGGATCGATGATTGTCCGTCGTCCGTCCACATTTAGTTCGTTAACACTCTAGTGGTCACATTTTTGCCTCAATTGTCACGAAACTTGGTCAGGATGTTTGTCCCAGTAATTACTCGGACGAGTTCGAATATGGGTCATCTCGGATGAAAAACTAGGTCACATGACCCAAAAATAGAAAAATCTTGTTAACACTCAAGAGGCTACTGTTTCAGTCCAAATATCCTGGCAATTTGTCAGAAAGGTTGTTTGGTTGATTTCTAGCTCAAGTTTTAATATGGGTCACCTGGGGTCAAAAACTAGGTCACAGCCCAAATATGGAAAAACCTTGTTAACACTCTAGAGGTAACATTTTCAGCCCAAATATCCTGGAAATTTGTCAGAAAGGTTGTTTCTATGATTTCTAGCTCAAGTTCGAATATGGGTCATCTGGGGTCAAAAACTAGGTCACAGAGCCCAAATGTGGAAAAACCTTGTTTACACTCTAGAGGTACCATTTTCAGCCCAAATATCCTGGAAATTTGTCAGAAAGGTTGTTTTGATGATTTCTAGCTCAAGTTCGAATATGGGTCATCTGGGGTCAAAAACTAGGTCACAGAGCCCAAATGTGGAAAAACCTTGTTAACACTCTAGAGGTACCATTTTCAGCCAGAATATTCTGGAAATTTGTCAGAAAGTTTGTTTCGATGATTTCTAGTTCAAGTTCGAATATGGGTCATCTGGGGTCAAAAACTAGGTCACAGAGCCCAAATGTGGAAAAACCTTGTTAACACTCTAGAGGTACCATTTTCAGCCCAAATATCCTGGAAATTTGTCAGAAAGGTTGTTTCGATGATTTCTAGCTCAAGTTTCAATATGGGTCATCTGGGGTCAAAAACTAGGTCACAGAGCCCAAATATGAAAAAGCCTTGTTAATACTCTAGAGGTTACATTTTCAGCCCAAATATCCTGGAAATTTTTCATAAAGGTTGTTTCTATGATTTCTAGCTCAAGTTCGACTATGGGTCATCTTGGGTCAAAAACTAGGTCACAGAGCCCAAATATGGAAAAACCTTGTTAACACTCTAGAGGTACCATTTTCAGCCCAAATATCCTGGAAATTTGTCAGAAAGGTTGTTTCGATGATTTCTAGCAACTTTGTTAAAAGCAGTTGTACTCGGGTGAGCGATAAAGGGCCATCATGGCCCTCTTGTTTACATCTTGGAATTAATTCCTTTATTTCCGGATCTCAAGCAGAATTTCTGTAGTCATGTGATCAGAAACTTGTAGCCAAGCAGCATTATCTCCGCATGGGTTCATATTTTTTATAGTCTTTCATTAATATACTGACGTCAAAAAGAAACGCTTCACAAGTCAGTTTTAAGACACATTTCAATAAGGCTAATTTGATCAAGACCAAATCATTTCGAAAAGATAAGGCCATCCTTAAAAAATTGTTTGTTTGCCCTAATGCGACCCAGAATTTTTTCAGTGGGTAGGTCTTTTTTTTATGCCCCCGAAGGGTGGCATATTAAAATCGCACCGTCTGTCCGTCTGTCCGTCCGTCCGTGCGTCCCCACTTACAAATTCGTGTCCGGACTGTAACTTTGTCATGCATTGAAGGATTTTAAAATAACTTGGCACACATGTCTAGCACATCAAGACGACGTGTCGCGTGCAAGACCCACATCCCTACCTCAAAGGTGAAGGTCACACTTGGAGTATGAAGGTTATGGAATCCTCTATATATGCACACATTCGTGTCCGGACTGTAACTTTGTCATGCATTGAAGGATTTTAAACTAACTAGGCACACATGTCTAGCACATCAAGACGACATGTCGCGTGCAAGACCCACGTCCCTAGCTCAAAGGTCAAGGTCATACTTAGAGTTTGAAGGTAATGGATTCCTCCATATAAGCATATATGCACACATTCGTGTCCGGACTGTAACTTTGTCATGCATTGAAGGATTTTAAAATAACTTGGCACAAATGTCTAGCACATCAAGACGACGTGTCGCGTGCAAGACCCACGTCCCTAGCTCAAAGGTCAAGGTCATACTTAGAGTTTGAAGGTAATGGATTCCTCTATATAAGTATATATGCACACATTCGTGTCCGGACTGTAACTTTGTCATGCCTTGAAGGATTTTAAAATAACTTGGCACAAATGTCTAGCACATCAAGACGACGTGTCGCGTGCATGACCCACATCCCTACCGCAAAGGTCAAGGTCACACTTAGAGTTTATAGGTAATGGAATCCTGTATATATGCATACATTTGTGTCCGGACTATAACTTTATTATGCTTTGAAGGATTTTAAAATAACTGTGCACAAATGTCTAGCACATCAAGCGGATGTGTCGCGTGCAAGACCCAAGTCCCTACCTCAAAGGTCAAGGTCACACTTAGTGTTTAAAGTAATGGAATACTGTATGCATGATTACTCTGTCATGCATGGATGGATTTTAAAATTACATAGCACATTTATTGAGCACATGGAGAGGACACAGACTGTGAGGCACCTCTTTCGGGGGCATTCGTCACTTGGGAGGGACAGCTCTTGTTTTTTTTAATTTTTTTTTTTTTTTTTGATTTTCAGATGTTTTATAGATGTTGTATTAACTCAGTATTAACTCGGTACATACAGTGACATGTATGTTGTATCTTAGATTAATAGCTGACATATTGTACACTTAATATTTGCACCTTTCTTGTCTTAATTAATATTTCTCTATTTCTTCTGTTGTATGTACCTATTGGCTATTAGCACCCCACTGTATTAACCTGCTTTGTAACATATCTGCATGGGTGGTGGTTTGCACATTACCATTTTAGCCATAAGCCAGGCTCCCAAAGTGCTTAACAAGGCTCATTCCAGAAGTGCTTTAATAGTGTTGTAAAATCATTGAAACCGTAAATTTGAAGAAGTTATTAAGCTATAGAATGTCAAACAACTCAGTGTCGGAGTGAGCCTTGTATTTGGACCTGTGGCCAGGTTAGGAACAGGTTCACATAAAAAATCTATAAAATTTGAACTTCAACATAAGAAAATTAATTTGTATCACTGTAAAAATTTAATTTAATTATGCGAGAACTTACAAAATGTTCAGATAATATCAAATTGAGTGGAATTTTTTCATCTGACATTGCCAGGTTTAATATTTAGTTCTGGCTTCCAAAACTCTAAATGCCGCTATTTTGATATTTTGTTTTTCGTCAGGTGCAGCTTTAGAGTTTTGGATCAGTAGGGAAATATGGTCATGTTTAGGTCATATATTTATTAATTCATATTTTCAAACGAATTACGATGTTCTACAACCAATGTTGACTACAAAAACATCGATTTTTCAAACATGAATCATTTTGTTTACATTTACAACAGACTTTCGTATGACGCAATCGCACTTATTTTTCATGTAGTTCAGAATGCTTGATATTTCCTTTTGATTAGTGTTTAGATGATATAAAGGACGAGTGTAAATATAAAATAGCATTTACCACTATGTTTTTTAATTTGAAAACAAAATTACTTTATTTTCGACGCGGTACATAACCTGAAAGTGTTCGCGCCAAAACGCACGTGGTCATGTAAATAAATAAACTTTCCCTGATCGTGACCGCAATCGGAATCTTCGGCGATTTCCCGCAGATATCCTTTTCCAAAGGTTCGTGGGAATGGCCACGTGATAATTGTCAAATCGGCAAGATGGCTACCAATATGTGAAAATTCTGACCTGCTCGAAACTTTCGTTTTGCTTTACGCTAAATAGATACAATTTGATGTTCAAATTTGGCAAGATTATAGTCTTATTAATAAAATTATTTATTCTTTTCATTCATTTCTTATGAAATACTGAAATGCGAGCGTGTCAGATTTCTGACACGATTATTGGTACGATTTCCCTGCGGAGTGAGCTTCAGCGTACACGTCAGGGGTGCGGAATTCCTAGTCCGACACGCGTTTTTTCTGCCCAACTTGTCCGTGGACAAGTCAAAATTCGAGAAAAATGAAATGAATAATGTAAGGCAGTCCAAAGTAATCCAGCCAGGAACCGCCCAATTTGTTTGCAGTTTTATGAAAACCAACATTTAAATACACCTGTAAAGGCGACCTGTTGAATCAAAATCCATTGAATTACAAAGTTCGAATCAGACGTATTTTCGTTGAGAATCGCTGCTACTGTATACTATCACGGCGTTATGTTTTTTATTGTTTCAAAAAGAATTGAGTTATTTCTTATCAGAATCTAAACTATTTATCACCTTTATGTTGACTTACAATATTTATTTCCATTTAAAGTAAGCTGTAATTGGTCCCTTAGCATTTGTCACCAGCGGTAGGTGTGGAAAATGTGGCCTGTCGTAAAGGGTGACGCAAAACTGTTTGCAAATCCAAGCGATGTGACACCACTGACTGAGTAATGTTTGTCAATTTGTGAATGCAAACAAATATTTATCAATTAACATTAAAAAAAGTTCTAACTGTTCTTTATAAAACAAAACTTGGCGTTCCAGCGTGTTCATGTTTTTGTCATTTATTGTTCCAGCAACTGTCAAAGTCAACGTTTTTCCAGGAATATTTATTTTAATGAATAACATTTGCCGAATAAAAATAATTTTTTAACTGCAACCTCCTCAATCATAAAAGATAAAGCTGCAGGTGTCACGAGATCAAAAAACAATCGCCGACGCTATATTGTACATGTGAGTTTTCTTTGATCTTCGAGAAGCACGTGGCATCAAAAAGACCGAGATATTTGACAGTTCGAGACATGTAAAAGTAGCTCTAGACAATAGTCTGATAATTTTGGATTATAAAAATAATAGTTTGGAATAAATAATGTTATGAGTAAGTTTTATTTTTGGTGATAAAATATATTGAACACGCTTTACAAAATGTACGTCGGTTGCCAAATCTTTTTGAATTAATATGCATACAGCAGTGCGGACACATTTCTACTGAATATAATAAATCTGATTTTTATTTCCCGTAAACCCGTTAATTTACGTGAAAAACCACTCGGAGTGTCGCAAATACACTCCCGCGAAGTGCCGTAATATTTCTCCGTACTCCAAGTCACTTCAGGCACTCCCAAGCTCACTCGGAAGTCCGAGCTTTGCAGAATCCTCTAGACATGTACTGATTAGCATATAAAATAAAAATCTTAACCTGGTCCTTGTTTGTTTCACATAATTTGGTTTTAATGTTGAAATCTGGACAGGTGAATTTTGACCTCGGACAAGTGAATTTTTACATCTCACTCGTCCGCGGAAAAGTGAAAAAATAAAGGATTTCCACACCCCTGCACGTTCTGTCAAGCATAGTCGAGGATAACTGATTGGTATTACTTACGAAAGAACTACAGAAAAGAAATACCGGAAAGATGGAAAATGACAAAAAACGGAACGGTTTTTCTCGACGGCAGAAAAATTTTTTTTGGCTTTTAGATCCAAAAAAAAAGTCAGTCGGGAGGATTTTCATCAGTCGGTCGCGTTAGGGCAAACAAACAATTTTTTAAGGATGGCCTAACAATGAAATATTTCTGAATAAAAATTGTCAATAATGAGGAGTTATCACGATATTAACCTATTCCGCCCCTGTGTGTTCAAGGACTACTGCCGACGTTCCCGACGTTGATGATCCGTCGGCACCATGCCACGACAAGGTCTCCGACAGCTTATCTCGTGCTCCCTCATACGGTTTCGATCGGTGTTGTGGCTTATTGTCCGTCCACAATTGCCCACTGCCGTGGTGATTTGGTTGCGTAAGTGACATTGTCAGATGTAATCATCCTGACCTACACACGTTACACGAGGCGCACCTGAGCGAGGTCTGTCAGCCAAATTCCCTGTGGCATATATAGGAAAAACTTTAAAAATCTTCTTCCCTGAAACCACAAGGCCTAGAGCTAAGATATTTGGCATGTAGCATTGTCTAGTGGACCTCTACCAAGATTGTTCAAATTATGAGCCCCGGGTCAAAATTGACCCCGCAGGGGTGGTCACTTAGTTTTGCATAGGAATATATAGGAAAAAATTTAAGAATCTTCTTCTCTGAAACCACAAGGCCTAGAGCTTAGATATTTGGCATGTAGCATTGGCTAGTGGACCTCTACCAAGATTGTTCAAATTATGAGCCCCGGATCAAAATTGACCCCGCACGGGGGTCACTTAGTTTTACATAGGCTTATGTAGGAAAAACTTTAAAAATCTTCCTCTCTGAAACCACAAGGCCTAGAGCTTAGATATTTGGCATGTAGCATTAGCTAGTGGACCTCTACCAAGATTGTTCAAATAATGACCCTCGGATCAAAATGGACCCCCGCACGGGGGTCACTTAGTTTTACATAGGCTTATATAGGGAAAACTTTAAAAATCTTTTTTCTGAAACCACAAGGCCTAGAGCTTAGATATTTGGCATGTAGCATTGCCTAGTAGACCTCTTCAAAGTTTGTTCAAATTATGCCCCTGGGGTCAAAATTGACCGTGCCCGGGGGGGATCATTTGGTTTACAAAGGCGTATATAGGAAAACTTATTTGGTATATAACATTATCTAGTGATCTTCCACCAGGCAAGTGGACTTGTACCAAGGTGAGCGATATAGGGCCATCTTGGCCCTCATGTTTATAAGTGCATTCAACCATAGACATTAAACTTGGATATTATTTGGCACACTTAAACCCCTTTCAATAGTGACAGTCTGATCGAAATGACTACAAAATGATCATTAAAGTCACTCAGAAAGACGTTTTTGCTTCCCCTATTAAGGTTCGTCGACCATCTCTTGTTGTGCGTCTACGATCTATGATGACGGTATCACAGGAATCAACACACACACAAACACAATGGTACAAAATGCGTGTCGATCCGAAATCAGACGACAACGACGCAATAGGGTCAAAATTAGACATATCCCATACCGGAAGCGTATTTTATCAACAATTTATCTTGCATTTCGAAGCGTTTTGAGAGGTTTTGAAATGTTGCTTTTGTAGTAATTTGATCATACACATTTTAATTGCGTCATAGAAGACGCTCTTTGCTATTTCTGTTGCGTCATTGAGAAAACGAGTGCGTCAAAACCGCAGAAAACGCGCTCTCACAGAAACACTGAATTTAGTGTATCTGGTGTAGCGATACGTATTTCACGGGTCTTACATTTCTCATGTCATACCGGTCTGACGATAAAAACCGCGTAGGAAAATAGTTTTATACAGAACAGATACCTCGTTGATTTAAGTTACAAATTAATAAGAAAAACAACAATATAATATTGTGCTATTCTGTAATGTTTGATATTATTTAGATCTGTTACTATATAATTTTTAAAACAGAGGACAGTAATATAGAACTACTTTTCGGTCGTATTCGACAAAAATTTGTGTTAAGAGTTCGGCCGTAAGGGTCTGAAATACTCTGTTAACTTTGGATACGATTGAATAAATTCAATCGATCCAATAAAAGTAAAAATTTAGGTAGGAATTTGCAAAAATCCTTCGCAAATGTTGGTGAACTTGGTTTTGCGGTACTGCTATATGTTTATATTGGAATTTCAAAAGCGTTTTTAACGCTTTATAATTCGCTAGCGTATAATTTCGAATTTACAGATACATGAATACTTCACATGAATTTATTCTGGACCCATTTTATTTGACTTATATAAGTTCTAAAATATGTTATTTTCAGAGAGTTTGATGAACTTTAGTTTTAAAAATCTGAGAGTGAGCAGCTTTAAACTGTAAGGTTAAGTTATGATACTTTCAAATATTCTATTAGGTATGCTTTTGAAGTTTTTTAAGGAGTGCCTCTACTTTATTTAAAGAGATAAACTTGTGATATTTTTGTATAATGTTCTCGTTGTTCTGTTTATTCTAGATTGGAAAGCTATTGTTATGTGGTAGCATGGCAGAAAAAACACGAGTTAACAATTACCATGGTCTTGAATTTGATTACCTTGCTGTACTGAAGTCGTGGCCTGGCTGCGGAGATCTTGTGTTCGAGCACTGCTCAGAAGGACAGATGGACGTTAGATATAGAGTAACTCGGCAGTGTGGAAGCAATGCATATGTTGATTTGGATCCAGATTTGAAACTGAAATTTTCAAGAATCCTTGATAAGTGTATAGATCTGGAGTGTGAGCGAAACTTGTGTTCGCAAGGTCTTGGCAAATGTTCAATGACTAGCATGAATAAAGGTTGCCGGTTTTGTTCTGTTTATATGAAAACAGGAACACTAAAATGCATAAAAACCTTATCTCCCGACAAATTCATACTTGAATGGACAGGCAAATGTAAATCAGAAGAATTACACGCATTTGCAATGAAAAATAATGACATGTCAAGAGCTCAGACGGATGAACACACAATTTTTCAGGAAAATGAAAACCTAAAAAAGTACTCGTCATTTTTTCCCGAACTGTGGGACTGGAGAACTGAAGTTTTAAAACAAAACTTAAGTGTGTACGTTGACTTCCACCCGACCATAGAACTAGACATTACAAAAGTACACTGGAACCAGCGAATGATACATCTGAAAATAAAAGACTCTGTGGCCTATCTTGTACTGCCAAACAGTTACCATTTTGCTCAATGTATAACCTTGAAGTATCTCATCAACTTATCGAAAGAAAGGAAACTCCTTTATTTCGTATTTAACCTTTTACTTAATTCCGGCCGATTAGCATTGAAAAAAGCAGCAGCGCTTCACAGAATTGACAAATATCTGCTGTTTCCAAAACGACTTGAAGTTCATGGCTCTCACAGCTGTTGGAGAATTTCGACATGTCAAACAGAGTTAGTCATTTTTCATGATACATCGGAAGAGCACAGGTTTGCTTATTGTGCTCTGAAATACTTAATTGCAGTATTATTTTTAAGACATTCCATTGGTTCATTTCGTGTCCTGCCTCGTATTTGGCCCTACGAGGCAAAGATAGCAGTTATAAGGCATATAAAATCCTGCAAAACTCCTAGAATAGGAACCCATGTTTGCTTGCTGAATATTATGCACGATATTGCGTTGTGTAGAGATGCGGGAACAATGGATCACCCAATTGTACACCTGAACTTATATGAAACATTGCCGCCGGATTTTAACTATAAAAATGCAAGAGAAGTAATTTCTTTCAAAGCACTGCTTCTGATAATTGCTTATCAGAGAAAGGAGTACACTGCAACAGATTTGATCAATGACTTAAATTCATTAAACTTTATTTGGAAAATGAAGGGCCTTGAACCGGTGAGAGATCATTATCAGCCTACCAGAAAAAATGATACTAGAGAAGCCCTGTGTGAAATAAAGAAGCTCGTTCAAACTCGAAGAAAAATATCCGCAAGAAATGTATTGTTGAAAATGATATTATCACAGTTGAGGGAAAATCGATTACAGAATTTTCAAGAAAATGTGATAAGAAACAATTTAAAAGATCTTGCTGTTGTTGATGAATTATATATGAAATTTGGCAAGGTGGAATACTTGTATATGGATGGATATACTAGAGCAAACTTAAGGAAAAACTATTTTATCCAATGACATTTTGTGCTCGATGAACAGCGTATTATGATCTACAAGTGATAGTTCCAAAATATAACCTAGGCCAGTGAGCGTGCATTATTGCCTATGCTGGTTGTCCGCCCGCCATAGGGAAGAAATGTAACCATTATAATGTGTGTTTCCTCTGAAGGCAAAATTTGACCTTTCACCTTGAATTTGACATTGACCTCTTTAATTAACTTAGAATAACAATGATTACAATGATTATTAAATTTAATGAGCAATAAATATGAAGTAAAAATGAGTTTTTTAAAACGGAGTTTGTGTTAATTTGTACATACACGACAAAGACGTCACATGAAATATTCGTTTATGTTTCGCAGATAGCAGTGTACTTGAAACCTGATCTGCATGTGTATAAATGGATAGCCACCTACTTACTTCCAGGTGTTTTAACATTTATAGATCAGATGCAGATTATGATAAATTAAATGCCTGCCTAGCTTATCTTCTCACGTGACCGTGGTCAGTTCTGCATCATATATTGCAATCGCGCAGCATCTCGTATCTCGACCAATGGTAAGGCTCGATTAACTTGTAGTTTAGCCTGACCACAAAGGATCGTGTGGGTTTTAGCTCAGTCAAGAAAGTACGTTGGGCTTTGGGTTTTGATTTGTAATTTTTATCGTTTACATTTTTTTCCCTATCCGCCCCAACCTCCCTCCTGGCTATCTATACCTATTCATTCTGTAATCTTACAATGGTGTTAGGCGGTTTTCATTGTCCAACTTTGTATCATTATTAATTTGAACTTGATCTGATAATCTTTTCTATGAAATTATTAGAATACATAGATCAATTTGAAAATAAAACGTCTCTGTCAGACAATACACAGAAGATAATTGTTGGTTTCGGTGTAAGATCGCGTTATAATACAGATGTTACTATATATAGTAACACTTTTGTATAGAGAAAAAATGTTTTATTCGTCCTCCCGAAGTACACTCCTCAAAATAATTTAAGGACCACTATTTCATACCATTATTTTGAAACAGTACACGTTTAATAATTGATAATTTATCCATTGAAGTACAAGTATACATGGGTGTATAGGGTACATGTAGAACACAGTTAATCGTGCGTAACTGCACGGGTATATTGAAACTGCACGGGTAAATTGAAGATTTTGATTTTTGTTTGGATCACCCTGCGATATTGAGTGTTTCTTACCATTCTTTAAAACAGTCGGTTTTGTAGTGTTACTGATTAAACACATTTTTGTGTAAAGTTTGGATAGTTTTAGACTTGAACAGTAATTATACGGCAATTATGCCTCTAAGGAGACATTTAACGCTTGGTGATATGGAACGAATGGTTGGAATGGTGTTGGCCGGCCAGACTCAACGTCATGTTGGACGTCAGTTTAACGTTAGCCATACTGTGGTCGGTCTTGTGTGGCAGAGGTACCTGGATACTGGCTCTGTTGTTGAACGAGCAGGAAGAGGTCGTCCTATGAAAACAACGGACTGTGATGAACGTTATATTGTTATTATGGCTAAACGTGGGAGGTTCGATTCCGCTAAAACGTTGAATGCAAACTTCCGTGTGGCATCTGGGATTCGAATCTGTGAACAAACTGTAAGAAACAGACTTCACGCTGCCAATATTCGTTCTCGGAGGCCAGCTGTCCGCCCTCCATTGAAACCAGGCCACAGGAGGTTAAGGTTGGCTTTTTCTCAAGACCACCATAACATTGCACTAGCTAGACTCCGGTCAGTCCTGTTTACTGATGAGTCGAAGTTTTGTGTTGCCTTCAATGACGGCAGGAGACGTGTGTGGCGGCAGAAAAATGAGCGATTCAAGGACTGTTGCATCCAGGAACACGATAGGTTCGGTGGCCCGTCAGTACTTGTTTGGGGTGGGGTCTCCTATGATGGTTCTACTGACTTGTACGTCATCCAAAACGGTACCGGTGTTCGCTATCGAGATGAGATCCTTGATGCATTTGTGCGACCTTATGCTGGTGCTGTGGGCCAGGACTTTGTGCTTATGGACGATAACGCCCGTCCGCACCGGGCTCGTGTTGTCAATGAGTACATTGAACGCGAAGGAATAGAGCGTATGGACTGGCCCGCCCGCTTTCCTGATCTTTATCCAATAGAGCATGTATGGGACATACTCCAATGACGGATCAGTGTGCGGCCAGCTCAACCACAGCGATTTTCAACATTTTATTGAAACAAACTCAGCAAAAACAGAGTTTTAAACATAAAATAAACAGAAAAATTGTTGGTATCGATGTCATATCACGATAATTTCACTTGTGAACACCAAAAGTAGTTATTTTCACTCGTGGCTGCGCCACTCGTGAAAATATCACTTTTGGTGCCCACTCGGTGAAATTATATCGTGATCTTACATCGAAACCAACAATTATCCTCTATATATTTGAATTCCGTTTTCCGAGCTTTATGTTTCTGCTTTATGTAGTGCCAAGTCAGATCGACTTACGACTGTTGAAAACAAACAGACATAAAATATATATCAATATATAGCCAAGAGCACATATCTTACTAGGTATTATACATGTATTTAAGTTGAATGAGCATGGCCTTTATTGATAACCCACTTTTAAGCCATGATTTGGGCAAGTCAATTTGATTCTACTGTAATGGAAAAATGACATATTGGAAACACATACGTATTATACAGAAAAATACATGGCAGAGCAGGGCCAAAAGCTAAAGCCATCTGGCAATAATCCATTACCAGGGTGATTATCACTAAAAAGCCCTGCTCCGCATAGATTATTCTATAAATAATTTCACCGAGTGGGCACCAAAAGTGATATTTTCACGAGTGGCGCACCCACGAGTGGATGTGACTACTTTGGTGTTCGCGAGTGAAAAGAACGTGATATTACACCGATACCAACAATTCTTCTGTTTATTTTATTGTTAAAACTCTACTATTATTGAGTTTGTTGCTATGAAATATCGAAAATCGCGAGAAACTTATCAGAAAACATAGCACAAATGATGTCATTTTAACGACGTCATCGTCGCATGTTCTCCGGCATTAATGACGCTTGGTATACTTTTTGACGTTATTTAAATTTACGTCGTTCGTTGAATGAATGTATTTTCGTCTGTCTCTGTTTTTTTTTCGAATTTGTTTGATATATTAGCCGAGGCAATCTTATCTTTAGAGTGTTTCTGTTTCTCAAGATGAATTGCTCGTTGACATTTTCAGTTCTATATACAAATGTATGCAGGAGGACGGAGAAAGAATGCTCGAAAAGTCATTATAAAATACTGAAACCCCGTGCTGAACAACGACAATAGTGAATACATTTAATGCAACAAAACGATAAATCAAAGGACTGAAAGTGCTGGAGGATCGATTGTCTCTGAACAACACAGACTGTACACATACATGTGTAAATATCAGGGCAACCCATGCATGAGTAAAGTTATCAACAAACTGGAGACACAAATGTCCACAGAGTTTGACCTTTAACCATATGTGTAAACTTTACTTTTGATAGGAACCCATGTGCTTACCTTTTGCATTCAGTGACTACATGTATGTTCAACTACCCTATAAAGTATCATAGCTGTGAATGGTAACTGAGAAGTGGAATTTTACAAACCTGAACTGAAAATTCAAATTTTGCACAACTTTTAATGTCTTTCAAAAGTTATGGGATTTGCCCATAGGGTTGAGTGTATTGTGTCAATAATACAAAATAAATTCCTATCCTAAATTGTAGGCAAAAACTGAACAATGAGCAAGATCAAAGAAGACACAGAGTAAATTAATAACTGAACAAGAAAAACAGTGATACAAAGTATCACAGCGGGCCCACAAACAAAACTGACATGTAAATATTCTAGAAATTGGTGATGATTGATGTTGAGGCATGGCCCGGAAAGAACCCAAGGAAACCAATTCTGGTTGTACAAGCAAAACCTGACACGACTACTGACTGAACTTTACTGTTATCGAATAATATGTATACAGTATACATGTCTTATTAACATTATCCTTATAAGTTTGACATGAATGAAGTTTTCTATGATTATTTACTGCAATTGAAAATAGTTTAAAGTCTTAAAATTATAAGTAAAACAGAAAAAAAATGTAAAAAAAACACACTATCAGATGGGTTTCGAACTCGCGTCCGCCGCAGTAAGCCAGCGCATTTCAATTTCCAGCATCTCTACCAACCGCTCTATGTCCGCCGACTACAGATTATAGGTAAAAAATGATTTGTTATAAATTTGTATATCCAAGTCGTTCGTTCGCGCATTAATAGTATTTACGATTAATTACACATTTAAAGAATAACAACGAAATAATATTCAATTCTGAAATGTTTTTAAATTATTTAGATTTATTAATATATAATTTTGAAAACAGAAATCGCTATAATGCCTAACAACTGTTTATATGGAACTACTTGTTTGTATGTTGTGCGTTCGGCCGTAAGGGGCCGATATACTCTGTTAACTTTGGTTCGATTTTAACAATCGACCCAAAAAAGTAAAACAAAAAATCAAGCAAGACATGAACCTGCATACGCTTGATTGGTAATCTACGAAAGACCGGTGGAGTACGAAGTTTGAAGTATTAAATTTGAAGTTTGAAGAGTGAAGTTTGAAATATGAAATATGAAGTTTGAAGTTTGAACTGTGAGATGTGAAGTATGAAGTTTACAGTATGAAGTTTGAAGTATGAAGTTTGAAATATGAAGTTTGAATGAAAGTTTGAAGTTTCAAATGTGAAGTTTGAAGTCTGAAATATTTCACAATGTTTGCTCTGTTTCCTTATTGCATCATCTTAACGATTGAAACATCAGAGGTTGTGCATTGTTGCTGAGTGTTATTGAAGGATTGTTGTAAACACATATCAAACGTTTATGTATAAAATGTCCTTAAAAAACTCCCTGCCACAATATGCAACTTCCAATAGTTGTATTAAATCTGATTCTTTAGCCAGGCAAAAATAAAAAAAGCAATGTTTGATAAAAAATAAGTTGGGGTCTGACGCAATGACCTACTAAAATCACTTAATTTATTAGGAGTTCGCTCTTAATAGAAAGCACTTTAGCTCCGCCCACAATCACGGACCTATATACACATATGCAAAAGGTCAAATGAGGCTACCGCTCGTTCCCTTAGGGTTTCCTAATTGTTAAAAAATTGACTTAATAAACTCTGATTGTGGGCGGAGCTAAATTGCTTTCTATTAAGAGCGAACTTTTAATAATTAAGTGATTTCAGTAGTTAGTTTTAATAAAAAAGAAAGACGGTTATTTGAAAATCTGAGCGATTTGATTGGTGGGCAAATGGGGTCAAATACTAATCTGTTTATTTTTTTCAAGAAATACAGTTTGAACAACAAAAAAACGTGAAGTAACTCTTCTAAGCTGGTTTAGAAGAGTACCGGCCTCAAAGACAGGTATAGAGTTATAAAACACTGCTAGAGCCCGTAAAGCATATCATTGATAGATTCACAGTTGTACAACCATGCATTAATCTCCTTGAAATACCAAAAGCCTAGAAAGATTATATAATATTTTGAAAAGAATTTTAGTTTTCGGGGACAATAATAAAAGGGATATACAGAATCATACAAAAATGGGCAGAGTATAAAGTACTGCCGAACCAGAGAAAAGTGCATGGTAAGCCCACATTAAGCATAGAGTAGATATTTAAAGTAATGAATGAAAAAGAATGTTGGAGAAGACTTGAATTTATGTTACTGCCATGGCGTTGATCGGTATAAAAGAGGAAAAATGACACACACAAAAAAACGGGAGTACTAGTGTAGACGTATATAAGATATTTTTCATAACTTGTAATAACATTATCATAAATTTGTAACTTGTAATAACAACCAACAGTTCACTAGCAACTCTAGTGTTCTGTAACTCTCATGTATATATCTTAACTATATTCTACTAACTATTATAAGTAGAGATTAACTGGCTTAGAGTCCCAGAAACAATCTCGTGTGTATCAGTGCTGTACACTGGGAATAAAAAAAAAGAACCAAAGGGTTTATTCGAGAAGAGTTATGGTATCGCACCCGGACTTCTTATTCTTCTATACTCACAAGCCTACAGTTTAGGCTCGATTAACGCACGTAAGTAGCACTAACTTCCCACCACTCCCGACTTGACTTCAGCCACTCTCTGTGGTGTAGGTGGATCTCTTAAGCTAATAAATAAGGTGATTCCGGGGCCATTGAAATAGTGTATAGTGTAAATTCATTTTACAGTTGAATAACACCTCTCTCTGGAGGCTTGCAGCACCAATCTTTAATTAATCACAATATGAACCAAAAATACAAAACTTTACAATAACTAACTAAAAATTAAATTTTTACCAAAAAGGACCAACTATATTTCCCTACAAGGGAATAGCTATCTAGGCAGAATTTGCCGCAGCTACTCTCTTGCTTTGGCACTAAATAATACAATTTTTTGAACAAATAAAAGGAGGGTGGCATCTCCTAATAAAAATCTCCTGTTTAGACCCAAAAACATTCACAGAATCAAGGGAGAGATGCTGCGGTCAGTCACAAGCAGATTGGTGAGCACGATGGCATATCTCAGACAAAAAAGCCCATACAAGTGAGCTACTGAGCAGGAGATTAGTGTCGTATACAAACAAGTAGTTCCATATTTTCAGTGAATAAAGAAGAATCGTCAGGCTTTATACTATCTTGAACTTCTGTTTTCAAAACATTTCCGAATAGCACAATATTACTTTGTTGTTGTTCTTTTGTAATTTATCGTAAATACTATTAATGCGCGAACGAACCAAGTGAACAGAAAAGTAGAGAAAAGCGGGTTTCACGTGTCATGTGCCATGTCCGCTGAGAAAAATGGAAATATGATTTCTGCTTCCCTTTATACTGTTTTGACAGTAAAGTAACGAAGAACATTCGACCAAATTATCTTCGATTGCCTTTTTAAATATATACAATTTGTATTAACTTATTTTAACCATTAAAACCTTGAAACTTTGAAAGACACTTCTTGGCACCATACAAGGGCCTCTGTGTCCGAGCGGTTAACATCACTTACTGATGTTCATCTGCCCCTCGCCGCTGTAGGTTCGTGCCTTACTTGGGTCGGTTTCATTTATGTCTGGGAGCTATCTAAGTTCTACCATGGTGCCCGCCCGTGACTGAAATAATGCCCGGAGTGGCACCCGGGGTCTTCCTCGTCCATGAAACTTGTTGAAAGTTGCTATATGACCTTATCTGTTGAGCGCGACTTTAAATCCTAGTCAATCAATTGGCACAACACAATAAACCCTATGGGCAAATCTCATAACTTTAAAATTACATTAAAAGTTGTTCAAACTTTTAATTTTCAGTTAAGTTTTGTTAAAATCCACTTCTCAGTTACCATTCAAGCTACAGCTATGATACTTCATAGGGTAGTTGAACATAGTCACTGAATGCAAAGGTGAGCACATGGGTTCCTTTCTCAAAAGCAAAGTTTACACATATGGTTTAAGGTCAAAATTTGTGGACAGCTGTGTCTCCAGTTTAAATTTTTAATCTTGTAAGGGTTGTCCTGATATCTACACATGTATGTGTACAGTCTGTGTTGTCCTGATATCTACACATGTATGTGTACAGTCTGTGTTGTCCTGATATCTATACATGTATGTGTACAGTCTGTGTTGTTAAGAGACAATTGATCCTCCAGTACTTTCAGTCCTTTGATTATGTTTACTTTTAACCTGCCGACTGTAAAGGTCCCCAGATCTCATTTACAAGTGTAGCTACCAAAGCCTACCATTTCATCAAATAAGATGTCTAACTGGTTAAAATGTCCTTTATTTGTACCAAAAACTTTCCTTACTTTGCTTTTTAAATTGGTTAGTACATATAAGAAACATAGCGCAGTATCTTTTCAATGATATTATAAAAAAAATTAGAAAGGGTTTCTAGCAAATCTTTTTCTTAAGCAACAATTAGCATGCGAAAGATAGGCCTATGTCAACATCGTTTTAGAGTAAATTCAACACGGTTTTATCAGTAGACTTTCAATAAATTTACTTTATTCTATATTAGTAAATTCAAAATGATCCTGGGACTTTAAAATATTTACAATATGTTTGTCATCTGCGTATTGAACAGAGATATAATGGTCCACAGCCATAACCATTTTCCAATTATGTTTCATTATATTGCATTAACTATACGTATAGTCCTTTTATGATAACTTGAAAGTTGCGTCACATGATGTTTACGTTTGCTGGTATTATGAAAACACCAAAACAGGTAAGACAGCTTTTTGTCAATACAATAAGTATTTGTTTTTCACATAGTTAATATAAAACTAGTCATTGGCTTAGTGGTAACGGCAGTGAAATCTTTTTATGACAAGGTCGTTGGTTCGAATCCCAGAATGTTAGGGTTTCTTTTTTGTCTTTTTTTTTCTAAATCCCGTTTAAATTCTTTGATATTCAAGAGTTAACCCATTTCATGGAAATATTAACATCTGTTCTCGTAAAGTTCTAAATAGGAATGCGAGCAATGCTTTAGAATTAATTCATATAGGGTATGAAATATCTACATACAAAATCTGGCAAAACGAGTTCTGTATTGACGAACGGTTTACATATTAGACATAATATAAATGAAAAATAAAGTATCATAAAAAAGAAGAAAAGAAAAAGAAAAGATTCATGAAAAATTAAATTCACCTGGATTCGAACCTGAACCGTCAAAACTATACGATCAAATTGTCAACGCACTAACCAATTGAGCAATTCAGGCAATTATTTTTTTTTGCGATTTGTTAACTATTTATGTAATATTCTCCATAACAAGTACTGAGATAACCGTTATACCTGATTTACCTGTCAAGTTGAACCTAATCCTATGACGCGCTATCAAGTAATCATATAAGGACTATACATGCTTTAAAACTTCTTCAGCTATTCATAGTAAACAAAGTGTCTTTGTTCATGACTGCCAGTTAGTAACCCGAACGTTTCTTTATTCTGATCGATAATTTAGTATGTCGGTGTAAATATCTAGCCTCTATCGCGCTCAAGTCATCATGGAGTCTTTCTGCAATGAAATCAAAGATAAAGTCTGTGTTAAATATGACAGTGAGGAAATACAAGATATTACAAAGGCAGTCGATATTTTGATGAACCGATTTGTTGATGAACTTAAAATAAAGTACCCGGATATAAAGGTGTGTATACAGTTTAGCATTGCAATTTTAATCAAATTTTATTTTCAGACGGACATGTTTATAAAATCACCTAATATTTTCAATAACAGTATTGATTTAAATTAATAGGCGATCGTAACAAAC